>JAGDQP010039539.1:0-17688 GCA_022664845.1 Lepisma saccharinum | reverse complement strand
TTTTGCCTCTCATCTACGTCAAGAAATGTATAGTTTGCTACACGGCATATTTTCAGGGCAAGTTTTGCACTACATTCAAGATGTGGGCAACTAATCCGCCCCATGGGACATCATTTGATGCAGGAGTGAGTTCCTCAAAATTCCGCGTTGTAAAGTCTACCCAAGAAGTGACTTGCACAACGCCAGCGAAATGACTGAAATTTCGCAACATATGTACAAGTATCCATACAGCGATCTTCCCGTGTCTCGATGGACACATTTAAGAAACATACAGAACACTTCTTGTAATATGTGAAGCCATCACCATCTTGAAATATTTAGACCATTGATTTGTAAACACAAAAAAATTAAATGATTACTGGAACCGATTCGGTTTGTACAAAAAGCAGCACGTAGAGTGAAAGGTTAAGTGAAGTCGTTCGTTGATTAAACATTTACTATAATCAGTTGGTTAGAATGTTAATGGTAAATAGCATTATATCGGTTTAGATAAACACACCAGTAATGGACACTTTTAGAGAAATGTTGGCAAATCAGATTTTCGTTTCACCAATGTGGGAAAATTTAATGTAGGTCTAATATGTTCTGACGCCACTGAATATTATTCGCTGGTCATTGGTTTCATCTGTTTTTTTTTTGGACATGTTGGAGTTACCACAATTGTCACACCTACCCTTCCATGCGTTCTGCTAAGCAAGTGATTAAGTTAAGAGGTTTGTTTTTTATTCATACAATTACAATAACGAATGCTTTTCTTGTTCTGCACTATTATGTATTAGGAATGTTTTTGTTTCAAGCATACAAATGACGAAACAAACTAACTTATGTGTTGTATAAAGCAGGGGTGTCCATTAGCGGTACGACAAAGTAAGTTTTTGTCCAGTTTTGGACACTCATTATTCATTACTGGGTTGAAACCAAAATCCTTGATTGATTAAGTTCGTATTAACGTCCTAAGCGAACTGATGAGCTTTTAAGGACGAGACTTACAGTTTTTGCTAAAGTGGTCTCCGAAGTACTGTTCAATAGCCCTCAGCGGAAATTGAACCCATGACTATGCGCACAGAAATCGAGCACGCTAAACTGTCGGCCAGCCCCAAAGGTGAAATCATAATTCTGTTAGTTGTTTTATTTCAGCTTGGGAATTATTATTTAGGTCTACTGTTCGTGACTATTAGTTTGTCAGGAAGTTTTTGGTCCAACTTTTTTTTTTTTTTTATGGACGCGGGGATACCCATTCATGAAATGATTTGCTTCAGTATTGAACACTATTCATTACAACTTAGAATTTGAATTTTTGGGGCCACAGGCCGGGATAAGACAGGAGAAAGGAAGCGGGAAGGAGTCGGACAGGTCTAAGTTGAAGGTGTCATCAGGGCACTTACCTTGTATGGTATGACAGGAAAACCCATGTTAAAACCTCCTAAGGATGCTCTAACGCTGGTTTGGAACCCAGGACCTCCAGAATGAACATTCAGTGGAATTAATTGAAACGATCAAATAATCGAAGAACAGCATTGAACATATCGCCACTGGCATCACCAAAAGATATCTAAAAAAATCACCTGTGTGAAGTTAGCATCGAGTTGTCAGCGTCATATCCAGGAACACAGTTGGCTAGTCCAAGCCCCTCTTGAAGATATCTAAGGGTCTGTGTTGCAAACTAATTTTCGTTAATGGGAGTAACAAAGCTAGTATTTTTGGTCGTATTAAGAGCTGAAACTAGTGTAGACCACTTTCGCTGACCCAAACATAGGTGACCCGGTCTGGGAACAATAATGACCTTGGAATTTTCGAGCTCGTATTTATCGTGTTCTGAGCGTAACACCTCCAGTCCTGATCACCCCAGAAACACTGTTCAAAGGCAAGGAAATAATTCAAGAGTCTGCTTTGTCCTCCGGATCCCCGGGTCATAAGCATAGACCCGTTGACTCAGTCCAAAACTTGACCCGTTTCAGCTCTGGTTGTACAGAAATAATTTTTTTGGTAAAATGGCCAAGACGAAGTAACCATTGCAAAATCATGTTGGATGCTTAAAATTTTACAAATTCGTCCTCTCACTGTAAATAATTGACTTTTTGTAATTAAGTGGTTTCTCTGTTTCGAAAGAAAAAAGGCGAGGACGAATTTGTGAATTTTTGAATTGAAGGTATGTTTATTTATGACCTTTAGGCATCTAAAGTTCAGGTTGGGATAGGGGAGGGGAAACGATGCTGGAAGGTGTCGGCCAGGTCCTAAGTTGAAGGTACCATCCCGTCATTTACCTGGTGTGACTGAGGAGAAACCCTGAAAAACCTGTGAGGATGTTCGATCGCTGGTATTGAACCCATGACCTCCCGAATACTGCGCCAACGCTATACCACTGAGCTACAGCGGCTCGGTGGGATGAATTTATATTGTACAAGCGAACTTTTGATAGTTTTAGGCATCTAACATGATTTTGCATTGGTTACCATGTACTTCGCCTTGGCCAATTTTATCCCCCACACCAGAAACGAGAAAAGATTGGTATACATATAATACAACCAGAGCTGAAACAGGTCATTTGGTCAAGTTTTTGACGGTGTCAACAGGTCTATGCTTGTGACCCGTCATGACTCGGAGATTCTATTTTAACACAGTGATCCGAAGGGCAAAGCAGAGTTTTGAATTATTTCCTTGCGTTTGAACAGTGTTTCTTTCAGGAGCGACCAGGACCGGAGGTGTTACGCCCAGAGCACGATAAATACGACGCCGAAAATACCCACTTCAATACCCAGACCGGATCAATCGGGTCACCGGGTTGCTCGGGTCAAATTTTGGACCGAGTCACCTATGTTTGGGTCAGCGAAAGTGATCTAGTTTCAGCTCTTAATACAACGACCAGAAATACTAGCTTTGTTGCTCCCAGTAACGTAAATTAGTTTCCAACACTGACCCTCAGATATCTTCAAGAGGTACAGGGAACTAGCGAACTGTGATATTGGATTCGAAGCCGACAAACTCGATGGTATTTTCACACAGGTGATATTTGGAGATACGTCTTTTGGTTATGCCAGCGACGATATAATATTGTTTAGTACTTATATTAGAAACATCAGTAATGATTATTTAAATAATTTGGAGTTAAACAGTATGTCCGATCCCGTTTTTTCCTGTCCATCATTGGTTCAAATACAATGTTAGACAAAAAATTAATTTTGAAAAAAACCTTTTCCGTACGAAAGAGTTTTCTAAAACTTTAGTACGGAAAAGGTTTTTTTCAATATTATTTTTTTGTCTAACATTATATTTTAATAGGTCGCGATAATTGAAGAATTTATAGTGACTGTATGACAGTCTTTTCTTTTTAGTCATGCATAAACAAAATTATTTTTTACTTTTTAGAACGAATTGTTTAAGTAAAGCATGTCTTTAAAAAGTTTGTTGTATTATTTTTTACCCCACCCCTAAAATGTTCTGCAACCAGTCAAACGTCACCGCGTTGCAGGCCAGATTTATGGGTAATATTAAAATATGCGTTTAAAATATATAAATATATGAAGGTAACAATGGAATATTGTATTGTCACTCGACTTACGTCGCTGTGCAAAGTTTCATCATTCTATGATGTCGAGAAATGAGCTAAATTAATGTCAGGACACCACGAACCATTGTGAACTAAAGAAAAGAATGTAAAAAGGCACTAGTGTTATCAAATAGTGTATGTTAGTGAAAGTAATGGGTAGAAATTACTACAGGGAAGCATGGAGAACGTGTAACAATTTTATTTGATCAATAAATTTGAACTGTATTTGAGTTAAAAGTTATAACGGTGAAAAGTGTCCATTACTGATGCGTTTACCGTACAATAACCATTTGACGTACTCGAACTTTCAATTAGTAATTAACACAAAAATCAACGTTTACTGAGTGGTTCTATTTTTTAAACATATTTTACGCCACTCTGAAAGCGTTTTCTACAAGTGAGCGCACATGATACGCAACCCTGCCTGCAATATTGCTTCGGAGCAGAAAACTATTAACAACCACTAGGTTAACTACAAATTCTTTCCAATTACCGAGCAAAATTTCGAGTTAAAACGACCATTTTTGTCAGTGTGGTAATTGTTCTATGCATCCTATTACTGTCTAAACTGAATATTTTATTTTCCGCTTTTAACTATTATTTTAAGGATGATTATGTACTTCTAAAGTGTTACTCATCATACTAATGGATCCATCTAAAGTATTACCAATCCCTGCCAGGACGCTGGAGACTTTTCTCGCAGTGTTCCCATGCCTGACGCTCTGAGATGCACTCAGCCTTCTTCCTTCTATCAAATTGAGTATTAGAGTGCCCTTGCTACTCCTGGCCACCTTGGGAAGGTAAAGGCGGTCGAGCGTGCGACTGACCACCCCACCTCACTTCGTACCGTAGGTCGAGAATATGAGGAGCGCTACCTCCACCTACACCATGTACCGTTCACGGCGCGTGCGTATCGCACAAGGGATAGCTTTACCTTTTTTTGCCTATGCAACCACGTATGAAAAAGTATATGGGCAAAACGATTTTTAAAATCCGTTTCTGAAATAAAAATATATTTCCTTGTAAATTAATGGACTACAGAATCCAAGATGGCGGCAGTCAACAGTTTAAAAGTATTAAGATTATTCCTACTGTTGTTAACGTCTCAAAATTTTGTTTAAGGCAAATATATTACCCTTAGTTCCTACTTAAAGTATTAGAATTAACATTTTTCTGTTCTGTTTTACTCCATATAATGTAGACTTCAAAATGTATTTTCTCTCACCTAGGTAATCAGTTTCTTGGTAATTTATTTTTAACTTAAAGTCCTTAACAAGTTTATTAATGTGAATTTGTTCATATTTGCATGAAGGAAATATCTTCAGTCTGAACATTAGTCATTTATTTATTTTGTAGGAGTATTACGAAGAAGCTCGTAAGCGTAGGAAACGTATAGATGCAATAAAAAAGAAACACGAACCACAAAATTTACCAAAAGTGATCATAGATATCCCTTCTTCTCCACCTGTTCCAGAACTGAGTTCAGGTAAAAATATTTTTAATTGTATCGCATAAAGTATAAATTCTACTTTGGCCAAAAATAAATAAAAATTATGCTAAAGGAATGAAACTTGGTCAGCAAACTACTCTATTTGTCTATATGATATATTATATTGGTACAAGTTAGAAGGACACAACCCACATGAAGCGCCCGTAACGCCTCGATGTGTTACAGTGGTACAAGTTACAACCCACAGGATGTGCCCGTAACGCCTCGATGTATGCGGAATGAACTCCTGCAATAGTAGTGTGGAGATGTATGTTAGCGTTAATGTCATTGTGACAGAGTTTTGAAACGTGTGCTACGAGTATACAAATCATCTCAAAGGTGAGAACGATATGTATATGGACAGTTAACGAAGTAAGATAAGATAAGATAAAATTAATTGTATGGGCGGTAACAGCACTATGGCTTACGCCCGTCCCGAGTTAACGAAGTATGAATGAGGCTGTGCAGTAGACTTTCGAGAGGATTGATGATTTCCCTTTCGTGAGTTCGGAGCAATAATGCGTCGAGAGGCCTCTACCGTGTACAATTGCAGCCCTGAATTTTTCTGGGAAGGCACTCTGCAAGTTCGCGGTCCATTGGTATAAAGATTGGAGCATTCGGATGACCATGGCTGTGCGATTAGAGCCACCGTAAGCCCCGGTGTTACACCACGAATCACCGTGATACCCTGCGTCATTACACGAACTGTACTGTTGTTAACCATCGACTCTGAAGTTGATACCAATGAGACCTCCTGCCGTTCTGCGGCGTGCTTGGTGCTCACTTCTGCCCACTGTCAAATACGTCTTTAGTGGAGTCGTGCTAGAGCTTATTGGAAGGCAGAATAGAAATCTGCTCTTCACGGACGAGAGCCGTTTCTACTTCAGTATCAGTGGTGGACGTACACGGGTCAGGAGGCGGCCTGGTGAACGTCTATTGTCAAGCTGCATCCGTCATCGATATAGCAGACCGACTCCTGATATTGTGGTATGGGAGGGTTGTTATCGCAGTTATTATGCCGTCGAAGGTTTACATCAGAGTGATGTTGGAACTTGTGCTGCTATTCATGAACGGTATTGAGGGGAAGCATGTTTCAGCATAGCGCTTGTCCCCATACTACCGGCTGTAATCCAACATGCGTCCGTCGAGCATATGTGAGATAAAAATGGCCGCAAGTTTTGAGCTCATCTGCACCCTGCAACGAACCTTGAATTGAACATCCAGGTGCAGCAGACATGAAACACCAGCGCACACCATAACATCTAACACTTTTAAGCGCGTGTGTATATCTAACTTACATTCAGCGTGGTGGTGACTGAAGTGGTTAATGGAGACGACGACGTGCAAATTTGACATGGCGTTCCACCCGCACCCTGTAAGTTTTGAGCTTATTACTTGTATCAATGTAATTATCTGTTGTCCAAGTTTCATTCACGTAGCTTTAATCCTTCTTGGTACTGGAGTTTAATTTTCTTCATATTATAAGCAACATTTTTTTTTAATTCTGTTATAGTAGTCTATTTGGTTACGCTTCGTATTGAATCCAGTATATTGCATATTCCTAACATTGACCTTAAATTATCTGACAACATGTCTTCACAAATACAAGACAGTTACGTAGAAAATGTTTCAGTCGTGATCCTGAAAAGTCAGGTTTCAAATTGAAGTTCTTGAAATCATGTGATACTGTGTCCAGACCTGAATTTTCAGGTCAAATTACTGCATTTTAGTTTGTTTTTATCTCTACCTTAGGATGAATTCTGAATGATAAGTAAAAGGTGCTGGTTCTCGAATCCTAATCGTGTACCACAAAGAATCTCAGTTGAAGAGTCATATTGGTATTTGGCACCCGTCGGCTGTAGTATTAGTTCACAGTACCTGGTACTAATGTCATCTACGTCGGATTCGCTTCACTGGGACGTATCGAGGCAGCAAATACAAGTTACTATGTTTCTATTAGATACGCTTATATTTCCTTGCCTTATTTATTTAAAGAAATCGAAGATTTATTACATTCCCGGTGCATGCAAATCTGTTGTTATGCTTACTCTTATGGTGAAAATGCTCCCAGACAGTTTGTCACATCGACATCGAAGTTCATGGCAATTAAATGTTCATCATGGCATGACGAAGGCTTGTCGATTATTTCACATATTTGGCACCATTTTTTTTACACACTCTGTTGTATAGAACACGACTTAAATTTTCCGTGTATGAAGAGGAATTAATTTCTAGTTAGTTTCTGTTGCGCGATTTGGAGAAGTACATTCTGTAACTAAATTAAAAGTGTTTGTGGCGTCGTGCACTTAGCTAACTTAACAAACGAGCAGAAAGTGGTGGCTCGTGGTTGAAAATTATGTGACTCTCTGGAGTGTAGATCCAGACGTTAATGAAACTGCAATCTCCAGCCTGTCTCCGAACACAACAATAACGAAAGAGAGACTTCTTCAATTATTTCATTCCTTTATTATTCCTCCTGCCATTCCTTATATTTTCTCTTTATTATTATTTTGTATTCGCAGACCAGTTTTGCAGTTTCCTAACGTCTTGATTTTCGTTGCTTTCCCAGCGACAGATATGCGAAATCACTGAATTAGGACTGAGCTTTCTAATAAATTTTGATTTAGAATACGGATTTTTTTTACATCAGAAAAAAATATAATGACTGAATGATTTTCCTTGACGTCAATTGAGAATCGATGGTTCTGCAGAGTTAATTTAGGTCAGTTCATTCTTGAGAAATAAATACAGAGATCTACTGATGTGTCTATCAAGTAGAGGCGCAGTTCCTGTTGCCAATCGGCCAAGTAGAAGTTTCATCTAGATATGTCAACTTCAAAGGTTTCTCGTAATCCTAATTGTTTAACTGCCACTTATTATTAACTTCTTCTAATGCCAGTAGTAGCTATCTTAATATGATTTTTTTACGTGCATAAGGGGCATTTTATTACACTAACGAAGTTTCATGTCTCTCTCTCTTTCTTATTTTATGTGTGTAAGATTATATATTCAAAAATTCCATAATTTCATAAAAAGTAACTCTTCTAAAATCTGATTCCATGTTTTAGGTTTCATAGGTTGGAGATCAGCTGATCGTGGAAACGACATAAATGACGTATTAGGGCCTTTGTATGTATCGCCTCGGAAATCACTTGAAGAAGCTCTCCGAAATGATTTGGAGAGTGAAGAAATAGGTGCAGATTCTCCTTCAAGACCGAGCACAACATTTCTGATATTTGTGTAGTTGTTAAACCAACAATGTACACTCTCTTACTGTCGAAGAAGGTAGTTCGTTCTTTGTGAAGGACTTTGATTCTTTTTGTACGAAGAATATTCCAATTTGATTATTTTGCTCTTCAATTAGTTATGGCAAGCTGTTCATTTACATGTCGCCTTGTGTCTCTCTTGCGGTTTGGTTTGAAGAACAAATGGAAAATGCATGTTCACGCATTACTAGTGACTACATAGCCAAATCTCACGTGAAACACTTAAATGAAAAGGCAGAATTATTTAACTCCGAAATAAGATTAGGCAGCGACACAAGTTTAACGAACGTTGCTGGAGCAACGTTTTTTTTTTCATTTATGAGAATGGTGTAAAGAGATTATGCATGCATTGTTGTGGTTGCCAATGTCATCAAGTTCAACTGTATTTAGTTATGATTTTTAAGCTTGAAAGTTAATTTATGAATAGAAGTTGCAGATTCGGAAATCAACATCCGGTAAGCTGTAGATAAATTAACATCAAAATATTAAAAATCTACAAAAATCAGGTACGTATCTATGCTATTTCTCCACGAAGCTTCACATGTATTCTTGCTCTGGTCAAAACGAAGCACGAGCTTTTGTATTCCCTCAAAGAGAGTTTGCCCACCTGAATGGTAAGATGCACGTCAATTAGTCTTTCTTGAGAATCTCGACACCATTACTGTATATGACATTCTATTTCCCATTTGAGTTTGTAGAATTGGATGAAAAGTTCAATCCAATTCTACAAACTCGCCTGGAAAATAAAATTTCTGTTCCTGTATAGAACAGACACTCACGGACTTTTCTTCATACTCACTCTACGATTAATTCCAGGCGCCTTCAGTCCTTCAACTTAAAGGAATCCAATAGGAGAACGAACTTAACACTTAGTGAATGCGCGATATTACATGTCATGTTGAATACTGATGTACTGAAAGCGGCCTAAATTAATCAAGGAATAACTTTTGTGAACTGAAACCAGTTTATGAGTACCTGTTCTGAATGGGAATTGTGTCGAAGGTCTCGAGATGGACAAATTGGTGTCCATGTTGAGATTCAACGTTCAGGTGACAACTTTCTTTGCGGAGGAGATACAAAAGCTCATGCCCTGTTACAATCAATGCATGAATACAAATTAAACTTCATGAAGAAGTAGCACGGGGCTATATAAAACTTTCTTATATCCTAACATGTTTGTGTTACCCTTATTTATTTAGGGCTCGCGGTAGCGATGGGATAGTGCATTCTTCTTTGATGCCAAAGGGCGTCGGTTCGATTCAGTTTGAACTTCTTTCCACGTTGCCCGATTACAACCTTAATACCAATTCGCCTCTTGTTTATTTTTCTACAGCTCACCAGAGGTGATTTCTGAATAAGCCTCACAATTTGCACTATTGAGAGAAACGCTCGTAACCCACAAAGATATATTTATGGCCTATTCGAGAGCACGCTAAAAATAATATAACAAGAAGTGACGTATACAAAAGCTTTCATAATGTATGCAAGTGCCTTCTATAATACGATTTACAATTATAATTTTTGTGCACAATAGATCTAGTCAAGATATGCTGAATGTACTCATGTAGACGTAACGAATCTTTGTTCATGTGAATAATGTTTAATGCTATTAATTGTTTGATATTTATTGTAACAAATTGTATTTAATAAGCTATTATGTGATATTACGGTTGTTAACCAGTTGATGAGGTTCGAAAGAAGGAAATTATGACAAGAACATAGTTGAACAAACGAATTGCCAATTGTGTTTTCACTCCAGAGTAATCTAAGCTTTCTCTGCTGTCTTCAAAAGAAGAGTTCAATAAATTTTATATTCGTGAAGAATGTATGTTTTATTTCTTTAAATCGCTCACTGTTAAATATTCCGCACCTCATGTAACAGGGCAATGCTCTTGGGAAGCACATTGGGACAGGCAAAAGGTTTTCTTTTTTCATTGGCTGCTATCTTGCACCATTTAAAAACACTCGAAATGAAAAGTTAGAAACTACCATGGTGCTTCCCCTACAATAACCACATATTTGAAAAAAAGAAGGTTTGCCATTGTTGCCCTACTATTGGGTTAGAGACCTCCGAGCCCAATCCAGTCCGAATGTACCTAGGCCCGGCCCAGCCCAGTCCGGGGCCGGAAAGCTTTAGAAGTTTTTGGCCCGGTCCGATAAGTTTTAAAAATTCTTGGCCCAAGTCCGGCCCGACCAGATAAATTTTTGGCCGGGCTCGAGCCCCAATATATTTGTATCTGGTGTAATAATATAATACATACTATTATGTATTATAGTGTTTGAACAATGTGATGCGCTTAGATTGGCTAGTCATTTTAATTTTATTCTACAGGATTGCCGTTTCAATTTATTTCTAACACAAAGGATCAAAATAATCCTTTCGCTTTCAACAGTAGGATTACTTGTACTCGCAGGTTTCAGTAAATCCAGCAAAGAAGTAGCTAGTTAAAGTATAACTTTTATTTTCAAAACAAATTATCAGAAATTTGACCCCACCCGCAAGACCTACATTTGCACGGTATTAAACACAAACCTTGACTTCATCCACCATTTCTTTCTGCGGGTCGCTGAAGTGGAAAGAAGAACAAAGAGTGCGGTTTCCTTTCATTTTTATATCAAGACAACAACTCTGACTGTTCATCCCCTGGGGTCCAGCGGTTGGATTGACCATATTCTAGTATTGGAACGGACCATCAGAGGAAGATTCAATACGCATACCGTCTTTTGTTATTTATTGAGGGAAGGGCATGCAGTCACTTCTGTGACTGCCGATGGAGGTCACCGTCCCGGTGAACAACTAATCCTCTATAGCGAAAGTGGAGCCGCTAAGCAACACCAACTGTAAATATTGCATTGTTTGTAATATCTTCCACTCCACGTGGCGTGCACACAGACTTGAACGTTTGGCTTTATTCCAATTATCGTTTAACAAAAGTTAATAATTATTTAACTGCTTTAAAGAAGTGCAATTAATCGGCCGGGCCCAAAACAAATAACGGAGCTGGCCCGGCCCATGCAGGTATCTATATTGGGTTGGTTGCGAATAAAATGACCGCTTTGACGCCTAGTGGGAAACACACCTAAGCAACACAACAGAGGGATCGACTGAGGTCACGCGTGTAACGTCACAAACTCTGTATACATTCAGAAAACAGACTGGGGTACCGCGACAGTCAGGAGGCAGTGTGTTGTTGAACATGGTCGTATGAAAGTGCAGCATGGAGAACACACAATTGCAAGTGATTTTTATTTATGAATTCAAATTGGGTGTATTCTGCACAGCAAGCCGCAAAAAACATTAACAGTGCATTTGGGACAGAAATGGTGAACGCACCATTCGCCATTTGTCAAATTAACCTTCCGGTGATACAACATAGCAAAATGAGCCCCGTGGGCACCGGTCAACATCATGTTCGTATGAACTGCTCAGTAACACCGTGGAAGCAGACCCTCGAAAAAGTGTTCGAGCCATTGCAGACGAGTTAGGCATACACCATACCACTGTCAGTCGGCGGCTCCGTGCGATCGGTAAGGCGAAAAAGTTGGACTCATGGGTGCCACATGCGTTTACAGTTGGCGTAGTATTCGGGAGGTCGTAGGTTCGATCCCAGCGGCCGACCATTCTGACTGAGGTTTTTCCTCAGTCACACCAGGCAAATGCCGGAATTGCACCTTCAACATAGACCTTGGCCGACACTTTCCCCCTCCCCTATCCCGGCCTGAGCCGTAGATGCCTAAAGGACATAAATAAAATTCAATTCAAATCCAACATGCGTTAAACGGGCCAACAAGAATCGCCTTCTGGAGCTGTGCAATTCTCTGAGTGTACGGAATAAGCGGGAAGGTTTCCTACATCGGAATGTTACTTCAGATGAAAAATGGATCTGCTATGACAACCGTAAACGATCAGGACAATGGTTGGATCGTGATCAACGTCCAGGACGGTGCCCTAAACCACGTCTTCACCAACGAAAGGTATTGTTGCTGGTATGGTGGTCTATGGTGTGTCTCAGGCGAGGTGAAACCATCACTGCAGATCGTTACTGTGCTGAACTCCATGAAATGCACCGCACACTTAGCCGCAAGCATCCAGCAATGGTCAACAGACATTTTGTTCTCATGTTGCATGAAATGCCCGGCCACACGTCGCACAAAGAACAGTACAGGCTCTCCATGAGTTGTAGTATGAATGAAACCCTTCCTCATCCGCCGCCATATTCCTCCAATCTCTCCCACTCACTACCACCTCTTCCGGCATTTCTATCACTTTTTGGCAGAGAAGACCTTCCTTGATCGGGCGATGCAAAATGCAGTTAAGGATTTCTTCGCATCGTAGGCAGACACCATACTCCTTTCGCCACAGAATCCAATCATTGGCTGAGCGATGGCAAAAGTGTGTGGTTGCAGACTGCGATTACTTTGATTAACCAAGTAATTTAGTTTTATCCCCCCCCCCCCTTTTTTTGCCTTTGTAACACACCTGGGGCGGACATTTCATTCGCATCAACCCAATGTATACAACTATATATTTTTATCACTCCAACGTAAGGATCTTATCCAACCATAAAAATTAACCCACAACAATGTGCCAACCGTCCTATTTTCTTTAAAAACGTTGTTTAATTTGTCTTATCTCGTTCCAAAGAATGCAAAAGGTTTCACATACAGAATCATAAAGGTTATTCCCATCAGTATTGTGTTCGTCTTTTAGGCCAACAGCTTCTAATGTTTAATTAGATAGCTACTATAGTTCTTGATAGACACTAGATAAAAATTAATACTTCTTAAAGTGTACTGAATACTTTTTTTTACAATTGAGGGAAATGCGAGTGTATATAAGGTTTTACGGAATTCGACCGGCAAATTACACAGATGGATTCTTGCGTCCGTCTCGCAAGAGTAATTATTCTTGAAGTAAATTCGCTCTTAATTCACACGTCAAAACAGTACAATTAGGTGGCCGGACATTGACTTAAAAATTGTATTTTTTTTACAACTTATCTCCTATGAGTCTAAAACGTGTGTGTGACATCCACCATGTTCGTAGCATAGCGTCATGCGCATCCACGTCCGATTGCTCATCGTAATAGCATATTAGGGGTGACTTCCTAAAACTCTGCATAAACTGCGTCTTGCAGCTGCTTGTTGTTGAAGTATCGTCTTTTCCGCACCTTTTCTTTCACACATCCCTAAAGTGCATTATCACATATGCTGATATCAAGGCTTCTTGCAGAGCAAGGTAACGGAACAGGAGATTTTGCTGAACCCCGCCGTATCCAGTGATTTGGGAAGTTTTGGTCCAGACACATGTGGACGCCCAGAGCGATATGCGCTGGTACTCCATCCTGTTAGAACCGGTTTCAGTGGCGCCAGGTATATCACGAAGGTTGCACGAAGTGCAAGGGTGATTTTCTGATAATTTATTCGCTTTAATGTTACACAACCGAATATAGTAATTTATATTAAAGTGTAAAAGGAATTTGCGACCACCCTGTATAGTCTTCTGGTATGCACCTCGTAGCTTGTATATTATTTGCATGTGTGAACCCTTAGGCGTAGATTTCATTCGTTGGTTAAGCGTGGGAGATGCGAGATGGCAACGCTGTATGGCATAAACGCTATATTGCAATACTAACCGTTGCACAGACTTTAGGAGTTGTGGAAATTGTCTGCGTTTAGTCACCATTGCTCTAAAATGAAGAAGGTCATAGAAATGTCTCCCAGTAAATCAAAGAAACTGCGGCGATGATAGTCGTACTGTAGCCTAACTTGAGATGGAAAACAAGACAATTCAAACATAATTGCCGGACATGAAAGAATAGCACATTTTTATAAACAAAGCCAAAACAATTGTTCTGAAATTCCATTTTATTTTTTTACTGCCTTGTCTCATCTCCAAAATCGAGAGGATGTTTCCAGTGGACAACAACAACAGATATAAAACGTGCTCCAAATAGCCACTTCTGCGTCTCTTTATTTGAGCTAAACACTGTCTTAAACTTCTAGATAGAATCGGATTTAACGAAGTAGACTGTGTGTGTGTGTGTGTGTGTCTGTGTTTTAGAGGGAAGAGGAATAGGATTGTCGGAAGGAGTAGGAAGGGTTGTGTCTAGAGAGTCTCGGGGGCAACTTCCTCCAGGTCGCGACAGCTCATTTCTCCACACACAAAAATGAGTGTGAGTCTCCAGACCCCTGCAGACAAAAGGAACACGGAAATCTGGAGTCATAAATCCCACTTAAGCTCTTCAGAGATTTCTCTTCCCTGCAGGAGGGAAACCGATTAGTTACCCAACTTACAGAACAGCGTCTGCATAGCCAAAGAAGGAAGGAGTGGAAACAATGCTGTTAATAAGCACAATCTCGTTCTTTTTTTCTCTTAACGAGAGATGAAGATGTTTACAACGAGAAGTTCCTAGGTTTGCGTCATTTCCGTGTTTCATAGATGAATAGAGGCCGGAAAATGCTATCCATAAAAGTGCATTTCTGGTCATCACCATCATTCACTTCAATGGTTATATATTTAACTATATAACCTTCTTATCCCAAGTGTCTCCATCTAGCGTAAGAAATTCGAAGCATGAAATATGTGTCTATGAAGTTTTGTCGCACTCGATAGTTTGAGTACATTTGAACACAGGGTAATAAATTTAATTCCGGAGGATACCTGAGCGAAGTACCTTTAGTGTTTACATCCATATTTCTTAGGTAGAAACCTATTAATCTCCTGGGGATCTGCTTAATATAGATTTGTCGCATCCTTGAAGGAATCTGCTTAGTATGGATGGAGTGTGTTTTTGTTTGCTAACAAAGAGAAGCTGCTGTTTTGATGTTCATAAATTTTCTGTACAAGTAAAAATACATGCATCCCTGTAAACTCTTATTCGACGCAATATCCAACGGTTTACGGGTGGAAAAGTTGGGAAAACTTATCTTCAAATGTAACTGTGAAAGAACTCGCAACTTCTGGAATGTGGTCGCTGTTACTGTTGCCGACGAGACGAGATTTAGGCTGTCTCGTCTCGAAAATGTCTTGTCCAGAAAGTGTCTATAGTCTCCAAAAGATGTATATTTTACATTATAAGACCTTTGTTTCGTCTCGTGGCAACACTACTCAAGGTGCTTCCCGTGCATAGCTACTCCACTTTTTTCCCCATGTTGTGGATTCAAGACCCGTCGCCGTCGTTTGTTTACATTTTCCGCAGCTATGTCATAACGTTTTACTTTTTCTCTGGAAATTTCTTATTCAAAATAACTTCATGTGTTATTATGTGCATTATACATTAACAGGGGGAAAGAATCATTCAGTAACTCTATCAATCACTTAACCCCATACCGCGCCGCCATAGCTCAGTGGTAGAACGTTGGCGTAGCATTCGGGAACTCACGGGTTCGATCCCAGCGGCCGACCATCCTGACTTAGGTTTTCCAGATTTTTTTCCTCAGTCACACCAGACATCCCTCAGTGCTCATCTTTTGTTAAATTCCAAATGTAAGTGGTTTCCAAATGTAAACAGGATCCAAAGCCAAGTGCCAAAAGATTCAAAACTTCCAACACTGCAATTCAAGCAAGTTGTTCATCAGTGCAAGGAATATTTCGACAGAGCAACACAGAAACTATCTCGCATGAAACATTAGACGAAAAAGAACTACAACTCGTAGACCTTGAGCATCTTAACAGGAAACAACCAAAACTATCTATTTCTAAAAACACAAGTAGTAGTTCAATTATAGTCTCTTTTACGAAACAGAAGACAACCATGACGCAGAAATTCATGTTTTGCAAACTTACTTCTAACATAATCGACAAAATTTTACTTGAACTCCCAGCTGGTTATAAGTGAACATACTTGTAATCAATGCGAATCCATGATGCAACACCTAACTAGTCTCATTATTATGTAAAGAACACTAAACGAAGAACGAAATCACAGTGTGTTTGGAACAATGTAAGTAAGTGTTGGAAAGATATTTGGACTGACAGATCTATTTTATTTTATCTATGGATTTCGACACAAAAGAGTCAGCTATCTATATAAATTCTTAATCTATGGATGACGTCATAACGAATAAAATCACTAGATTGTGATGAACAACTTGATATATCTGGATAGTACTTGGTTTTGTCGATTGACAAAATCAGATCAGCTGTTGGATTTTTTTCATGCTTGTATCAGAGGGTAGTTATCAACGGAAATGTTTATAAGTGATATAAGAGATAGTGCGCATGTTTTGCATGGTGAAATACATATATTTTCAGTCCAAAATTGAATAATTACATTAAGGATCAAGCTGAATATAAAATAATTATGTTATAGTGTGATCTTTACGAAATATATCACAGTGTTCTTATAGGCTTATTCAATAAGTCTAACGTCATTATGAATCCCCCCACGTATTGGGAAGGCCATTCTGGACCATGGTGTTCTATATTAAATCCTAAATCAGATGGGAATTTTAGTACCTCTTTCCCTATACAACTGTCCAAACATTTAATGCACGAGGGGATTAATTTTAAACATATTGAATCACATGGTAGACTGAATATCAAGGTCATATTCTCTGCAAGACAGGATGCCAATAGTTTCATTAGTAATACGCAATTTCATAGTAAATTCAATTTCAGTGTAAAAATTCCATCTGCGTTAATACAGAAGTCTGGAATCATTTATGGCATCCCTGCTGACATGTCTATTGAAGAATTCCTTAGTAATATTGAATGTTCTTACCCAATTCTTAGTGCAAGAAGGATAACCAAAAAGGTTAAAAACAATCCTGGTGAAATGCAGTATCAGTCCACCGAGATGATCGAAGTTGTGATGGAAACTCAGGTACTGCCTACATTTATTTATGTGTACAAAGTGAAAATTTATGTCAAACCGAAGCTTAGAAAAGTTTACCAGTGCTATAAATGTTTTGGTTTTCGTCACAGTGCTGTTAAAGAACGGAAATGCGGGCACTGCGCCCGGCCGTATCACGAAGATTTACCTTGCACATATTCTCAAGCTTGTGTGAACTGCAAATCCCAGGAGCATCAAACAGGCCATCCAGAATGTAAGGAAGTTATACTACAACTGAACATAAATAAACTGATGGAGAAAGAAAACATCTCTTATTACGAAGCTTTAGACATATTGAAACCAAGGTCAGTTAATATTATACATTCACAGCCTCTTACTTATGCCCAAGTTATTTCTGACAATAAAGTAACCAAGAAGAGTATTGTTCCTAAGATCATTTCTGACTCTATCACACTACCTATTCAAGGATATATGGTTCCGAAGACATTTAGAAATGACTTATTTGCAAACATGTCCGAAATAGAACGTAAAAAAGACAGTGCAAGGACTAATTCGTTCTCAAAACAAGACATAAACCAGAATAAACGA
>JAGDQP010039538.1:0-13375 GCA_022664845.1 Lepisma saccharinum | reverse complement strand
TAGGAGTATCTCTCCTTTTCTCCTATATGACCTGATAAAACTGTGCACTTGGGGGGGGGGGATTTTAATCTCAGGGCCGTCCCGAGGCTAGAAAATCCACAAACATCCAATGCTCAGATGGGATTCAAACCAAGAACCTTGTGGACGCTAGCCTAAAGCCTCAGACAATACAACCACTGCAGCCCCTTCGAGGTCTCTTATTGTGTGGATATCTATCGTGTTCCAGATTAGAATATGATTGACTTGGAATGTTGAATGAGAGGTCATAATTCCACAAATTATAGCCCGCAAGTTAAGCGTGTTCGGAATTCCGGAATTGACTTCGTACTACCGAACACCCTTACCACAAGCTGATTTTTCTTGTGGTATCACCATCTGTGTTTCGTTCCTTGTTCGACATCTACTACCACCGGGAGCCGCAAAGGAAACAAACTTTTACAGTTGCCATACAATGAAAATTTACAAGTTCTTGTCGAACAAGTTTTTGTAGTTTCCGCGTAAATATAACATGACAATGACGCTGCATACATCATTTATGAATACTCTATATTCTGCAAAATATATATATATATATATATATATATATATAAAATAAATCACAGACATATTCAATCCACTAGTGGATGAGGCCTCTCCCCGAAGAGAGGAGTTGGTCTACTGCTCCCACGCTTACCAGACGGGTTGGGAGAGGAGAGCCGAAGCTCTCACTGTGATCGCCACTGTCTTTTATTCACAGCAGCTCCCCAATTGTCCTCACCATGCTGGGTCAACACCGAAATATTTGAGCCCCCACCGGGAATCGAACCCGGGACCGCTCGCACTGAAGTCGAGCGCTCTACCGACTACGCTACGCAGGAGCTCATATATATATATATATATATTAAATTTCGTTTCAGAAAATTCTTTTGAATCTACTTTATCAAGATAAAATTCTAAGTTCGATCAGCAGGTCAACAATACTGGATACAAAAGGAACGTTAACTGTGTTCCCAAGAAAACATGCTAAGATCATGTAGGGTAAAAGAAATAAATGTTAACCGGTTAGGCTATTGTTCAATGCTGTTTATTGGCATTATTCTACAAAAGTAATACTTTGTTCATTTTTATCGAAATCTCTCAATAATATAAATATTGCTGCAATAAATTATATAACTGCTGAACAAATACTTCAAAAGTAAATACCAGCACTGCAAAACTATGCAAAACTGAACTGGTAAAGTATGTTAATAGTGTTAAGTAGATAAGATGTTTTAACTGGTCTTAAGTTCAGTCATCTTCTCTCTTTCGAACTACCATATGACCTGCGTAGCAACAATCAGATGTGCTTCTACAAACATATTAATTAGAGTAAAAGCATAAATATGATCTATATGAAAATGAATCCAGAAGGTTCATAATCAATACTGTCTACAAGAGAGGATAATCAAATAAGTGAGTTTACCACTGCAACTATATTCTTTATAAATGTGTAAACAATTAGCAGAACATACAACTTCTTCTCAACTTGACTGATGCGATGTTTCAAATTATCTTATTTTTATTTTATAAAACCGGTATGTTTCTTGATAGATGTAATTTCATCCAAGACGACAAATTGATCCAGCATCAGTGTACACTTAATGAACTCCGCGTGTCGTACAAACATGAAAACCTGAAAGAAAGAAAGGAATTGTGTAGAGAGAGTATTACTAAACATTTCAAGTTTGGACTAAACAAATTTTCGACTTTTCCTAACAAAATAGAATGATGATACGAAAATAGAATTTTGTACGGTTATTTGAAATGAATACAATATTTACAAATTGACTCTCTCTACCGTGAGCTAACCAAAATACCAAACACGAACACGTGTATACTTTTTTATACTTCAAGGAATAAACGTGTTTTTAAAATTCGGTGTTATAAGTTATAATCACATTCCCGGAAAACAGCCTTGACTAAAAATTACAACTTACTATTATGCTTTCAGTCAAGTGCAATTGGTTCATTATCTGTAGGTTTAAATAAAGTACTGTTATTCATCTTGTATTGGAGAGAAAACGAGTTTAACAACAGAAGCTCAGTTTTTCTATAAAGTTGAATGTTAACTTGAAGTAAATAATTCCACATCGCCTCTCTGACACGACAAAGACGGCCTATATTAAATATCATAGATCAAACAACTGAATAAGAGTTCAAATGTTCATATCACAATACCCACAACTCTTTAACAGAGAAGCACAGATAGATACCAACACCAGGATTAAGGTTTTAAATCATTTTTGTACACCCTGCAGTTTGTGATATTTAAACAGAACTCAATGCTTGATTACATTTTTTCTGTCTTTCATTAGTTACACATTCTTATTAAATGCTGTTACATAAACAAAACAGCATGTATTGAAACAACGAAAAAAAAAACACGTAGAATACATTACATCAAGCATCAGAAACAAAATACATTTTCCTATCATGCTAACATCCAGCCAGAAACAATGAAAACAGCTGTCACAAACATTCTACATTTAACGTCTAATACAGCTTTCATCTTAACAATGAACACTCAACAACCAGCTCCGAATTTCGAAAAAACTCAAGGTTTCTCTAGCAAAGACCAAATGTTCTGAATCGTATCCTTGGATTGGAAAGTGAAGTTAAGAGAGATGCATCCCCCAACAAAATTACAAGAAACCTTTATAATCACAACGTATGACAGAAATAGTGAATCTACAAAGGAATTCGTAAAGTGTAGATGATCGGTATTCACAATTCCACAACAGAATTTGTGAATGTCATTGATATTTCGCAGTGAGCACAGGAGTAACACAACATATATCCGTTTCAAGTACGGCAATGCATTAATAACAAACAATAGGAAGCATATAGTGACCTAAAATGTTATAAACTTAATTATTAAGAGATTTCGAGGAAATATTCGACTTATTTCCAGGACTTTCCGGTGACTTTTGTTACCAAAGACAAAACCAAAATCCATTATACCTTTTCTCAGAAATTCAAAACAGTAACAGTTTCATTTGAGGGGAGAGATTGCTGTGACTATTATGGTAACTATTTCAAGATAAAATTAATTGTATGGGCGGTAACAGCACTATGGCTTACGCCCGTCCCGAGTAACTATTTGAACCCGTGCCCTCTGGCTTCGGGAAGGCCTCCAATAGACTGAGCCTCTTTCACTCAACACAAGTTTCGTGGTGTGATATCCGTCAAAATGCACACCAAACTTGCATGCGTGAGTCATTCTGCTGTCCGGGGTTCCCTAAGCAAGAAACAAATACGTTTTTCTAATTAATCAGAAACCATATCCCTTCTGCGAAACGAAACAATTCTTATTTGAAAGAGTCGAGAATTTCGAATTAACAAAAAGATTCGAAAATTAAACAGCAAATTAAATTGAAAACTCCAGTCAACACATATACATGTAAGGCAGCTCACGGCTTTTTTTTTTTTTTTTTTTTTTTAATATGCTTTATGGTAATTCTACATGTAAATGAAATTATATAATTACCGTAGAACAGCAAGAAATTTAATGATTCAGTATTAATTCGGCCTGAACTAATGTTCACTTAAAAAATACATCAACCGAATCAACACGAATGCAAAATATAATTATTCTCTGAACAATTTCAAACCGAGCATTGGTTCTGATGAGGAGAAATTTTGTCCGTAACTCAGACCCAAAACTCAAACATTATAAGATCTAATTTTCATTCTCTACCACAGAAAATGCTTTGTACTTAACTGTTACCAGCAATTCAGAGCTTATGAAGAAAAGAACCTGATTTCAAGACATCAAGTTTTCAAATTTTTCATACGAATTGATACAGCGGTAACAATAATAATAATATACAGAGTAGAGGGTATGAGTATGGGTCTGCTTTCCAAATTATAAGTATTCTCTACAGTGTGCCTACTACATAATACTTGGAATTTTCATAAAGGAAGTGGAAGAAAATGTTTTCCCAACTTGAAATTTCCTTAGAATTATCCATTAACTGTATCTGCCAAAAAGTTGTCGGACTCTGTACAAATAAGCCCTAACGCTTGACTACTATCTTTTAGTCAGTAAACAAATCAACTAGATAAGTCGAAGCTCTTACTGACCTGTGCTGAACGTAATCGAGTACTGTTACAAATACACTTATGGTTCGTCACTTAGATAGTTTTAAGAACTGCAAATAGTAGTTACCTTTGAACATGTCAGCACTTATAAAATCAAAATACAGAAAGAAGAATTTGCGTTCTTAAAAATACATTATTTAGAGCTCACTAAACTATATATTTACTAAAAAGAATCACAAATGCATTTTGATATACACTGTTATGTTTTTTAAAACATTCATTCAACAACACAATATGGCATTCAGTATATCTCTAAACAAGATTATTCAAATGTCAATTGAAATTTAATTGTGTGTTTTAAGGTCAGAGAATGAACACAAGCAAGGATTGTTTGAAAAGTTAGTGACCTGAGTATAAGTATTACTTGGTGCTTGTAATTTTTATTGTATGTGATCCATTATGCACTGACGTACGGAGTTCCGTGGCCATCACTTGCTTCTCTCGGAAGTAGCGATGATTGCAGTAATTGAGTATATTTGGACAAAAGTGGGAAACGAGCAAGTAATACATACAATACTTGGTGATGAAGGATTACACTTCAGACATTATCCGTAAAAATATGGTAGAAACCTTGGGGAATAACCTCTCATCATACCATGGTTAAGAAATGGGCGGCTGAAGTTTATCGGGAGAGAACGGGCAATAAAGACGATCTTCTCTTCTGACATCTTCTGATCATATGAAACAATTCCTGATCTCCTTCCTGAACCGTGAGGCATACTGCCGAAACCACGAGAGTATCAACAGAACGTCATGTCTTAAAGAATGTGTTGCATTTGAACGACGTGTCAGCATATTGGATACCGAAACTGTTAACACCAGATCAAAACTGACAATGAGTACTCAGCGCCCAGCAACAAATCTCACAAAGTTTCAGACATCCTGCATGTTTCCGTTCTACGTCTGTTCACAGGATTAAACAAGAACTCACTATTTCAAACCTGAAATGAAACACTTAATCCAACCAGTAAAAGATGCACAGTCTGTCAAGGCTGAGATCACTCCATCTGCGAGAAAAGCCATGGCCTCAATCTTTTGAGAATAAAAAAAATCTTGCTAGTAAATTAAATTTACAAAAGCCAAAGGGTACTAAGCAATTAGATAATGTAAAGCTTCTAGAATTGCTGCGGAAAGGCATCCATTTTCCACCACGACGATGTTCCGGCTCATCGGTCAGCTGTTGCCATGGCTAGCTCTATTGATACTCGGGATCGTGGGTTCTAAACCATTTACACATTCACAAAATCTGGCTCTTACAGGTTTTCTTCCCCAGTCTAGTTAGAAACATCTTGCTGGAAAACACATTGAAGAATATGATGTTATATTTACGGTTGTAGACGTTTTCGACTTATTCATTGAGGAATAACTGGGTAAGTGTGTAGACTACAGAGTAACAGGTTATGTTTATGTTGAAAAGTAACAGGCTAGTGGAATTCTGACCAAATTCCTTCAATACTTAGGCTACGAACTTTTACAAACGACTCATGCAAATACTGTACTTGCCTTATAACTCGTATGACATTTGACAAAAGTAAATTTTTACAATACTTATGACAATTGTTTTGATTGCGAAAAAAGCCTTTACCCCTTATTCGGAAAAATATAAATACAATTATATATTTCCATTTAAACCACAATCCGGCCTCCGATCTAAATACATACTACAATAATGTTCACAATCTTACACAACATCGATTTCTCTCCTTATTACATAATAATACAAGAGAAACTGCCCCGAACCCTGTTAGAACTCGTAAGTAATACTAAGGTGGCCTTACGCCAAGGCAACAGGAATCAGCATGTATCATACTAGACGCCACTTATTGTTGCCCGTCGGAAACGCAGTTCCTTGCGATAGCTCTAGCACCTATATTTTTGTATCAACGTTGCATGCTTCCAGTTGTCTTCATGTAAGGCCACCTTTAATTAAATCTGAATATAACTAAAACGCAAAGTCGAAATAGGTTTCGTTAAAACCGAGAACTCTCTCCTGATAATTACAAAGAAATACTGTATTACCATTACCGAAACATTTTTATGTGTACACTGATGCCAAATCGTTATGTCGTCACGAACGAAGTGTCATAAGTGCTTCCACTGTAGTTTTGCCTGCAAAAGTGCCTCACAGTACAAGTTAATAAGAACTAAATTACATCGTCAACATTCAACTCATAACAGCTGTGAACGCCATAACACAATTTTGTTCTCACAAAACCATAAATGAAGTGTGCTCACACAATAATACACTGATTTCAGTGTGCATTACCTTTCTCTCTTTTTAAATAAAAATTTCACAAATCATATACTAAAATGCAACTTTAAATGCACACTGAGTGTTTCATAATATTCTAATATATTTAATATCCTGCTGCAAACGTGTTCGTGATGTGTGCTCTCAATGCCTGATATCTATTACATGTAGTTCTATAAACAGAATTTTCACAAAACGAAATACACAGGAATCGCCACTGGGAAGGCAGAACAGGTACCATCCCTGTTCATGTTGGTAATCTCGATGTCTGATGAATGATGCTCCTCGGTCATACAAGGCGAAAGCCGGAATGGTACTTTCAAATCTCTAAGAGATCCCAGCCGCTACCTTCCAATCTTTCCCAATATGTTACGCTTACCGAGGAACATCATTCATCAGACATCAAACAAGCTTAGGTTATAAATGTGACTATTCCACAAATGTAGTACAATCTGTGTCGTAAGTTACCAAACGCTACCAGTCCACGAATATTCTTCCGGGACTAGACAGCAGATATTAATCATAGCGAGTTTGCTCTTAACACAAAATTCATGCCATGAAAGACCCCTCTAATGCAAATATTATGACGTACTCACTTATCTTCACTAAAACGGACATATTACTCACTAAAATAAGGCTGCCTTCAGACGAGGTCGGTCACCAGAGTACTGTGAACGAAACGGTCATTGATGGCGCTGCTAACGGCTTCGTCTGAAGAGGCTCTAAAAATCACTTCATATCATGCTTGATATATGGCCCTACTTTATCCTACAGAGTGATACAAGACATCTGGAGTTTGTAAATTCAGTATGAGTAATTGCCTCTATAGCATCAATAATTTCACAAATATTGCCGTCGATTGTAGCGAGGTTTATTATTATATACGCGGTAGAACTGAAACCGGGTCACTTTTGGTGAATCAGCCTGACCCAAACACAGATGACCTGGTAGTCCAATCTTAAGCCGGTGACCTGGTCTTCTTCGTCTGGTTTGAATCAATCAATGTTGTATTTTGTGAGACTCTTAGATATATGAACTTATGTAAGGGAACTTCATTTCCGACAAGTGAGAGTTCTGGAAGATTTCAATGCTTTTATTCTATTCAATACTTCAATCCTTCCAACACATTTCCCAAAATTGTATCAGAATAGCCAGGTATTTTCACACCTCCGACGTTTTTTTTTTTTATCTTTCCGGAGACGTAAGACTATTTCTATGTATTATTACTATTGTCAGGAAGTAGGGTCCATATTCTTTCTGCTCTGGGGGGTAACCCCCTCCCAGAAACACGGTTCAAACATAAAAAATATATAAGGAAAATATTAAATCTCTGCTTTGCTTTCAGAGTCACCAGGTCTCAAGCACAGACCCGTTACAAAACATTACTCGATGACCCGTTTCAACTCTGATACGAGGTGTCTTCCGTTACTTAAATTTCGACGTCCTATGCCTGCTGCACAATGTTTCTCTCGGGGTGACCAGGGCTTTTGCATCCCCAGAATACGAAATGTAAACAACAACAAAATTAAGAATTTGTAGTAAACAGCACATGGTACCCAGTTTTCATATTTCCCGGTGAAATAAAAATACTGCCTGGAGATGTACAAATACCCCGTTCACCGAAGAAGTTTCTCTGATTTAAACTGTTGCTGATAGAACGGTCTCCGGGATCGCATTCAGATTTTGATTAACAATGTGAAAGGAAATATTAATACAACAAAAGAGCTTGAGACTAGCATGAGAAAACACGTGAAAAGAAAAATACGTTCCCTTACATACCGAGGAGTTGTAACATAATGAAATCAGAGTATTATTTTAGACATTTTCTCTATGTATTACAATATTGACTTTAAATGTTCGTTACATTCTTCCACCACACATACAAAGAAGTGCCAAAAGTCATGGGATAGCGGGAGGGAATTAGTTGACGGCGCGGTAACATCGCGGAAACCGGTCGAACGGCGCGAAGCAGTTGCAGTGTGAATAAACTTCTGAGAGTGCAGTGAAACGTCTTGTACCGTGGAGATCGCAACCCGATGGTAATTATCAGCGTTTGAGCGCGGGATGATAGTTGGTGCTGGACGAATGGGCCATGCGATTTCGGAAGTCGCATGGTCATTGAACTTTACTCAGGGGTGAACCGTGAGTACCGCATTGGAGGCATTACGAACCATCAATAACAATGCAGTGGCCGCCCACAGGTGCTGAATGACCGCGATCGGCGACGTCTGGGCAGACTCGTCAGGGCAAACAGACAAGCAACAGTGCGTGATCTGACAGCAGGAATCAATGCATGACGTTCCAGGAACGTGTCTCCGAGGTTAGTGCAGCGCAATTTGGTCTCCATCTGGTATCGAAGCCGAAGAACGACACGTGTGCTGCTACTAATCACTGCCCATCGGAAGCAGCGACTCATATGGGCTCAGGAACATGTGGATTGGGTCTTAGAGGACTGGCAACGTGTAGCGTGGTCAGATGAGTCACGCTTCCAATCGGTACGTGCGGATAGTAGGGTCTGGGTGTGGCACAGACCCTATGAGGACATGGACCAAAGTTGTCAACCAGGCACTGTGCAAGCTGCTGATGGCTCCGGCATGATGTGGAACATTTACCTGGCATGGTTTAGATCCTCTGGTCCGCTTGAACCGGACATTGACCGGTCAGCGCTAATTTCAGCTGCTTGGTGACCATCTCCAGCCTTTTATGTACCCTGCCAACAATGGGATTTTTCAGGATGACAATGCGCCATGTCACCACACCGAATTGTGCGCGACTTGTCTGAGGCATTCTTTCAACTTCCAAGGCATGATTTGACCCCCTAGATCGCCGGACATGAACCATATCGAGCACATGTGGGATATCATCGAACGGACTATTCGTGCCCAGGATCCTCCAACTGCAAGAACCACCGAATTGTGAACGGCAATCGAGACTGCATGGCTGCACATTCCTCTAGCGGTCAACCAGCGACTGGTCGTGTCCCTGCCAAGTCGAGTTCCTGAACTTTGTCGTGCTCGAAGGGGTCCATGAGGGATACGTTATTAGGTGGGTATCCCATGACTCTTGGCACTTCTGTGTACGTTCACAAGCCAAAAGTCATAGGCTTGCAGTATGTAAGTAGTTACGTGACAGTTTGGACGAAACTCAATAAATTTATCAGTTGTGAGTAGTTATCTCGTGAGACAGGTTGAACATCTGCTCATGGCAAGATGTGAATTATCTTGAATTTGAACAGTGCATGATAAAGGTTTCCAGGCAGATAGAGAATTTCATTTCAAAGTTGTGTGGAAAATCAAATCCCTCGCTCCACAGTATCATGTATATGCAGGTAATATATTGAATATATTACCACCCATCACAAATAGCGCAGTGACCGGCCACAGGTGCTCAGTAACAGTGACCAGTGGCGGCTAGTTAGAACTGTCCAACAGACACGCGACATGACTCAAATGATGTCCACATCAATTGTAGGAGGTATACTCACGAAAGCATGTATTTTGGGAACAATGTATTTATTTAACTTATATTTATTGACCAGATGCTGAGGTATGGCTTAAACCCGTCGAATGTGTGAAGGATGATATAAGCCATACGTAGGCCATAGCTATCTGTCTGTCCTATTAATGAAGTTCAATTAAAATTTAATTCAACATTCCCAGATTCTTTCGTGAGTCTACCAGACGCATATCCAGAGGGACTTAGCTGCCTTGAGGCATGAGAACAAAAGACCCACCAGAGTGTCTATTAATATAGGTACATCGAACGCAGTGCACTTCATTTGGGCTCTTGAAAATGGTTATTTGACCCTGAAGAACTGGTAGTATGTAGTATGTCCGATGAGTAGCAGTACCAGTTATTTCGGGTATGAACCCCAGTTGTCAATAAGGCAGCATAAGGGCTAATTTATGCTGATATAGGGTGTGTTCTTGTGGCATAGATTATAGTCTGCTAGTCATCCTAATCAAGTCCGCTACGTCGCATGCTTGGTGACCTTTTTGCCACTCTTCATACACTTCATGTACCCTTACAACAACTTGATCTTCCTGCAGGATAATGCATCGTATCATTGGGCCCCAGTTGTCCATAACTGGTTCAACAAGCATTGTGGACGGTTGCGATGAATTGTGTGGCCGCCACGTTCGCCCGACATGAATCCAATCGAGTAATACATTAGACATGGTACAGAGCTCCATTCGTATCCAAGATCCTTCACATATAAATATCAGAGAACTATGGGCGGCTATCCAGACAGCATGGATAAATCTCTCTCCCGAGGTCTTCCGTTCACTTGTGGAATCGAAGACACGTCGAGCCGCCGCATTACCGTGCTTGAAAACAAATTCTTACAATATGTATTTTCCCTTTTACCATAATAACAATGAGTGGATTACATGTAAATATTAAGGAAAGAAATGTCATATTTTCAAAAATCTGCTTACTCTAGACAGACCGATACTAACTTACGACAAACAGGGAATGTTTCTCAACTGTATAACACCTTCAGAAAATAAGAGGAAGTGAATTTGGTAGATCACTTTGAGAGATGACTTTTGGCAAAGTTATCGAACATAGGAGCGGACAAAACATCGTTAGGAAAGAAATTCAACCTCACTACGTATGATCGGAAGTAAAATTAAAGTAGTAATGCACCTGTGTGAAAATCGAACCAGAGATTCCTGGGTGGAAAGTTAGTAAGCTAAACCACATGACTACGCCGCTTGCACATTTCGTTAAATATTTCTCATCAACTGTCATATTCTCTGAACCATTTGAGATCTTTCGATATGCTAAATATTTCTAGTTATGAAACTTTCTGATTTATTTCGATCACAAAATTACTGGATGATAAATTCATACTATGGGAACACTCCTGAAAAACTAAATTCATATTTCGAACAGATAAGCAGGATTAAAAGGCTTGTAGTATAATAAGCGGCGTCTTAATTGTAGTCACTCTCCTACCGGTAGTGAAAATAAACAACTTCCTTTATTTTATGGCTTGCAGTCGCCTAGCCAAGTATGTTATGCAACTTGTGATAGATCTTACGATAAGAAAAACATGAAAGCAGTCAAAATGTATTATAACGAAGTTGTTTGAATTAACGTAGTCAGATTGTGACTGCTTGTTGGAATGCATTCAGATATAAATACACAGCACTGAGTTCTGAAAACAGAAAATTATTTAATTTTTAGCTACTTTCTACAAGCTTTTAACCATAAGCATTTGTATCTCTCCATTAAACAAGCCACTCTGACACTGACATCTTGCATGCTTTCAAAAAATGATGAGAATGGGAATAAATAGTAACTAATATTAAACTACTAAGCACATAAATAACCAAAACGACGCTGATCAACTACCTAAAAGATTACCGAATTAAATATGTTTCAACATTTACAATTCTCACTCTAATAAATGAATGATCAACCAACTTGGTTTACGTGCTTGTTACGTCCTTACGCCCTGGATGATAAGAGTATATGGACACAGTACGACCCACTTCTCCCTTGAATCATAGACGAATCGTATTTGAATATTCGCAACAACATGACCAAAAAAATATACTAAACTGATAGAAATACTGCTAATTACTTCTACAAAATATTTCATCATGCTGTAAATATTAGTCCGAAATTGGGTATTTTATGACCTAAAACGTACTATACGATAACCACCGTCTTGCAATAACGTGGATACTGAGAAAACTCGCCAAAACGACTATGTGCGGTCAGGGACATAAGTGGATCCTCCAATACAAGCTTTGCCACGACCTGTACACAGCGTTGTAAAGAAATGTTAACAGGCACATATCTACCCTTTATGAGAGTCAGGGTTGACAAAAACCATATTGTTGTTTTTTTGTTTATACCAGGTTTATTTGGTTTAAATACTTTGCTTTATTTATTTATATTGCATATGGATAGAAATAAGTTTGTTTCTCCTTAATGTCATTATGCAGCAGCGAGGTTATGAAGAACGGGACCTACAGTTGCAGTTTAAAGTGGAATCCAAACCACTACTCTGTTTGCACATCAGAGAAATTGTCCTCCACCTGGACTCAAATCTACCGACTCATCCACGGAGGACACCTGATAGAAATACGTTGTACTGATTTTGCATACTTGCGAATATAATTATTAGGAGTCAGTTCAGAAGAACAAAAAGATACACAACTGCACAAGTGAAATCACTGTACAGAGTTTTACATATTATTAAAATAAATGGACAATGTCAAAGGCTACAGATTACAGATCTAATTTACTCAAAGCTAGTTCGCTGAGTCAGAAATACATAGACTTAATCTGCATATCAATAAAAGAAGTGAATAAAGATAGTATGAATTATTTGAGTTCACTCTGGCTCTGAACCATCCATACATATACATAAAGAAAATACTTTTCATTTCAGTAAATTTGTTTCCTGGGGTTTTTGAGGAAAAAAATCTTGTATGAAATTTCGTTGTATTTTATCAATACTAAACATTATTAGAACAAAAGAATATCAACAATTTTTGCTTTGGTTGCAATTGCATAATAATAATAATAACAGAAACTATAAAAATAAAAAAAGGAACATTCTTCATAAACTTTCAAACAAACAAAACTTCCTTTCGTAAGTGTAATCTCACAATTGTGCATATTCTTGGAATAATGAATGGGAAATTTACGTCTGAATATAATATGAAGGATCCGGGAGTGAAACGTGATAACCCAAAATGTATGTTTATCAAGCTCTTTTGAACACTCATTGAAGACCCTTAGTGAAAATTAACTATAACGGAGCCTCTATTCCTCTAACCATGGAATAAGTTGTCACTGCACCTAATAGAAACAGTTTTCGCCATATTACGAGTTTTCGTGTTTACTTCCGAACCCTTCACAATCTATACTATAAGGATTAAAATGTCTAAAACTAAATATTCTAGACACTGTTCTACCAAATACTTTAACGTTCTTATGTAACAGCAAGGTTATGAAGGACAAGACCTACTGCTTAGTGACATC
>JAGDQP010039537.1:0-17689 GCA_022664845.1 Lepisma saccharinum | reverse complement strand
TATAAAATTATGTATATAGTAGGTTACTTTTCTCATTTGCTGCAACTTCCAAAAGAAGTAGTTGTGACCGAGGCGACACCTTACTTGATGGAATTGTTTTTTTTGTTTTGTGTTTTATCCATATGTCACCGCGGAGGTAGCCGGAGCCATAACACTGCCTCAAACCAGTGAACACCTCATACAAACCGTACTTATCTGGTGCTTTATAACTTTCATAGATTACGGTATTTACTGATTTCAACATGCCAAAGCCCACCACGGAAGCCAAAATATATTTTTTCTTCAGGATACCAGGACTGGATTATTGGTATTATGGAGAAAATGAATCGTACGGAAAGAATCATAAGCAAGACTTGTGTGACTGAGGTTCCATAGAAAGAAAAGGAAGATTCACCTTGGTAACACAGGAACTTGTTACTCCGGCTACATTCAGGCGTATCTTTACTTATGTAATGACTTCTACAATTATCTCTTTATAGTGAAAGACATCAGTTATGTAAGTATTTTCGACCCGATATGTTATATTTTCAATCCTGTTTCTTAAGTACTTTATGGAAACATTCAAGATACCAAATGTTGTTGGTTTCGCGCTAGACAACTTGATATACCAGATGTATTACAATTTTGCTTACTATTGCACAAGCAGTGTTTATTATTTAAATTTTAGATCGAAGTAGAGTTTATTTGATCAATTAAATATGTAATGATCCACTATTCAACTCACATACAATTCTCGCACTAAATTCTGCTTTTGTAATTCAGAACCGTTTCATTTTTATTTACATTTGGACTTTCTGGACTTAAATGTAAAATGAAACCTTCTTATCTCCAGTACATTGTTAAATAACTTTATGTATATGAATATAATCATCGTCTTATGATGTTCTACCTCACTTGACAAGTCAACTTAAGTCCATATACATTATTCTCTGTCCTTATCTTCATGCGTATTTCTCCTCTACTTTTATGTCTCTTCAACTTCTGATTTTTAAATATTATATAATTCAACAGTCCTACCTACATTATTACTGTAGAAAAACTAAACTCTAAAATCTGAAGTAAATGGAACAATGTGAGAAACTTTCGAGTTAGTATTCTTTGTTTGTTCGCTAGGCTTAGTATATTCACACAATAACCACTTACAACTGCAGTAATAAAGATAATAGTTATAGCATACACTCCGTTTGCTTTTTAATGTCATAGGAAACAAAACTCAGATGAATTATAATACATAGTTCATCAAGATGCTAACCATAAACATTAGATGGCTATAATATGTAAAACAGTTAAGTTCGTACGTGATGCTTCGACCTCTATTTTCAAATGAAACGTTTTATAGACTGCATTGTTATTAGTCAGCTGTTCTTATGTTGTAGGTCACATTTCGTCTTTGTCGTTCATCGTGTGCAGTGTGGAAGTTTAAAAAAACTGCAATGTCACAGTTATTTGGTATATCAGTTTACAATTGGTCATAATGTAGCTGAGCCACTTGGTAACAATAAATAGAGTAGTGGCAACAAATTAATACAGGTACAAAATCTAACGGACTTTGAAACATAAATTCCATGTCACCTGCTATAAAGCATCATGTAGAAATGAAAAGCACCCTTGAACTTAATTCATGTCACAGGGCAGTGAAAACGAATGTTCATTATTTGGTGACTCACTGTGGTGAAGTCTTGTAATCCAACTACCATAAAGGCGTACAGTGGGAGAAGACCACTTTTATGAGTCATGTTATATTGGTTAGTGGACCCACACTCTGCTTCCGATTTAAACCTAAGCGTGGTTTAGCTTCTACATTAACAGTATCGCTTCTATCCATAGAAGATAGGCGATTAGGTCAAATATTACGATGCAATCAAAACACTGCTTCTTTCAAGCATATACACAGTTCGTGAGTAGGAACTAAATGTTGTGTCTATTTCATATTAAAATAGCTCGGATTGTACAGGAAAGTATACATTTCAAGGTTAGTACATTTAATATTGTTAGGTGAATGCTCTTACCCTTACTCCTCCTCGAGGTTGATGAATCATTATGCGTGCATTAGGCAACGCATGCCTCATTCCAGGCGCACCAGCAGCTAACAACAAACTCGCCATGCTACACGCCTGACCAACACACCAAGTTGAAATAGGAGGAAGAACATACTGCATAGTATCGTAAATACCTAAGCCAGCTGTAACTTTTCCTCCTGGACTAAAAAGAAAACGTAAAATTAAAACTTACATTAAAAGCACTACGTCACTAAATTAACTAAGGTCTCTGCTACGCGTTTTTGGAATTAAACTATATGATTTTGCTTCACAACATATTTTCAAGAAAACAACCAACATATTCTATAAACTCGAAATCAAGAAGTAAATCCATTAAATGTGCTGTGGATGTCCATAAGATAATAGAAGTTAACAATATTTCCTGAATTGTTAATTGAAATCCCACTAAAAATTAGGCATATTTAATCTTCATTGGTTTCTTACCAGTCATCGATTAACAGTAACTTTATGCACCACACCATCTCACCCACCAAAATTTTAAAATTTCTGCACACAAAAAGAATCAAAAAGCTTTATACACTTATATTTTAACGTCATGTCTATTGTTGACGGTGCATTTCAACTCGTTACTTCTGGAACTCGAAGTAGCAGTGAGAAATTTGGACAACAAAAAGCAAGGTGTTTCAAACCTATGATTGGTCGAAGAGGCACTTCCTGTGAAGCTTCGGAGGACCAGATATGGTAGGTACAGGAGGATCAGAACTAAGTTTATGTTTACCAAAATCTCTAAACAGGACTCTTGTTTACTATGTTTTACCTGTCTTTCTATTGCATGGAAAATGTTTCTCTGCTTCATCATAATTTGGGCCAAGAAGCATATCTTGGATTCTCCGTCCCAACGAATGCTTACACCTAAACAACACTGAATGTTTGGCAACACTACAAAGCAAAGAAACAGTTACACGAAAAGGATAACAATAACCGCACAGAGCGCCCGTGGCTTAGTTGGTAAATCGTTGGCTTCCCGATTCGAAACCAGCCGCCACTACCTTCCCACATTCCTTTATTTTGATGTAACTTGTGAATGGGACTTAATCCTGTGAGTTTGATTCAGGCCAATAAATCAAATAAATTAACGATAAACTTTTTCTTTTTTTTAAAAAGTGTGATATAAGGTAATGTTACGATATAAAATATCAGTAATTGACGAGTTACTTTAATTTACTTCGCTTATATCACCTTTTACGTAAAAGTATGACTACAGATGAAACTTTACAATCCCTCAATAGAACGAGATATTTTTTGGTAAACAAATATTGTTATATCGAGGTCAGACTATATTTTATATTTCGCTGATTTTAAGTGTTGCCTGTAGCAATTAGATTTAACATTTTAGTCTTTTTACATGATTTAGGGACTAAATATAACTGCCTCGGGTGGGAAGAAGTATACCATATGAGATGTAATGTTATTAACAAAAAAGCGTTTACATTTTTCACTGATACTACATGATATTAGACGCTTTGAACACCTAAGAAAACTAAATTGCCTTTCGCGGGGAAGTGATACAAATTGTAACTGTGCAGTTGTAACTTACGTAAGAACTGAAATGTACCTTAATCAAAATGCTCATACAAAAAAAAAAAAAAAAGATAAGCATGATAAAAATACCCACTAATAGGGTCACATCGGCAAATGAAGTATACACAAGTCACAAGCCGTAAGCATTACTGTAAAACTTCAAGGACTAATTTTCAAGGTGGACACCTTGAAAAAATACTGTAAATGACACTATGGATCATACTGACGACGCAGGGGTTAAAATCTTATCTGGAAAGAATTCATGAAAACAAAACAAATGAAAAGTTAAAGGAACATATTTTACGTGGACAGGTCAAGGTCAAAACGTAATTATATATCTTACCTTGTAAATTATCTTGACCTCTTTGTTCGTATAATGAACAATTCCGGGTTTTCGATTTGCGTCGAATCTATTCCTTCACAATGCAATAACAGTTCTGGTATTAATGTTAAAAACTAACCCCATCAAAAATGCTGATAGTGCAGTAAAGCAAGTCATCAAATTATTTTGGCTGTTCAACATTTGGGAGGTCCTGGGTTTGATCCCAGCGGCTGAGCATCCTGACTGAGGTTTTTCCAGTTTCTTTCCTCGGTCACACTAGGCAAATGCCGGGATAGCACTTTCAACATAGGCCCTGGCCGACACCTTCCCGAATCCTTTCCCTTCCTCTATCTCGGTCTGAGTCTTAGATACCTAAAGGCCATAAATAGAATTCAAATTAAATTCAAGAACAATTTCATTACTCATACTCAATTAACAGTGCCTAAATTCCATTAACAAAGTCATCCTTCATTCCTTCTGATACAGTAGTAAATCGTAAAACTTAATACATATCGTATCCATGTTAAATAAATATCAAATAATTCGTTGTTAGTTAAGAACTACATGTGCTCCAATTTGCTTACTTCCACTTTCAAAAATGTATGCAAGATCGTTGGAAGTTGACTACGCCAATATATATATACATGCCTTCTTTGGTAATGCACATAAATTAGGGTTGCATTGATGTAACAAAATTGTTACTTTTATCCGCAAAGTATTAGGTATAGCTTGTACAGAAAAATTAAGCAGAGCAGTTTCAGAGCTAGAGATAAGAATCATTATAGAGTCACTAGACGCCTTTCATTCATTTTACTATTTTGACTGAAACCGTGTTTAACCATGCTGAAACACAAAATCCTGAATCTGGATGAGTACAAGTTACTTTATTTCCGGTATGCTGATGATTTCCTGATTCTATATACAACTACAAAACACGGTTGAGCTTCCTTGTATCAAAATTTCATTCAATCTCCTGGAATTCACAGTGGTGCAGGCTCATCACTACGTGTGTAGGGTTCACCGAACATAGTAATTCGGAATTCACTTTACCAAAAGCATAGGTCATGCTTTTGACCATCATGCTTTCGTCCTTAGAAGCTCATCAGCTCGTTTGGAACGTTAATAATAATTCCCCCAACTACTGTGTATAGGAAACCAACATCAGGATAAATCTGTATATAGGGAAAAACTGCATATAATGTTTGATGTAACTTTTCAGGGCTTAGTAAGATATGTGCTAATGTATGTTGCCGAAAATACTGTACTCACTTCTGTACTACAATATATTCTACTCTAACATTATAGTAGAAAGTAAGACTATAGTTTGGAAACGATTGTTTCAATCCAAAGCAAAAGGTATCATAATAACAATAAGTTAATCTGGTCTCTTTTAAGTATTTACCTGTTGATGTACATGTGAATAGGCTTCTTACTACTTTCTGATTGAAGAAACAACAACTGAGCTACAACTGAAGATGACATATCATCAGAGACCTGAAAAACAAATACCCGTTTACCCTTCAGTTTACCAGAATTTTAGTTTATGCTCCTAACTTCTAATTCAAAATATATAACTCGTTCAAGTAGTGTGAATACGAAAGACCATAATGGATATGGAAGAAAAGAACTATGTAATTTAAATAAGATAAATTTCACATAAAACATCCAGCGGAAAGAAAATTAAATGAGATGGAAATATTAAAGTAAGGAAAGATACGACGACTTTGAACTCAAAAACTGGATTTGTTAGTGTACAGACCACCACCATTTTATCGCACTACGTAATTACAGGTTTGTATAGGTTAGCACGCTCACCTTCTGTGCACATGACATGATTATCAACACATCGACACCTTTTATACTCGATGCTACTGTATCCGTGCGGAAAAATGAGGTACACCTTAATATGTGGGGCATGTGGGTATCTTATATTTCGACCTCTCATTTAATTTAAAAGCTAATAATATTGATGGTTTGGAGAAATCATTCTTTAGAAATATGTAAACTAAGTCGAATATTCAGCATTATATTTATTGTTGATCTTCAAGTCAATAACATATATAATTTGTTGTTAATTTTATTTTTTCGAAATATGTTGAACTATTAAAACTGAAGTTACAATTTCTCGTTTTAGCAATAAACTACTTTCGTAAATAGTTATACGAATCTTATATGATAGATGGCGTTGTTAGTGCTCTAGTTATGCCGGCAGTTCAACAGATTACGGATTGAACAGATAATGAACGGGAACGTTTCTCTTGTGTTTCCGAACGTAGTGCGACACTTTGATAAGAATACTGCTAAAATTAATTTAATAAGTGGAACAGCACTATGGCTTACATCAGTTACATTTTATATAAGTAATCTACACTATACAACACTAGGATATTATAGGTGGCCACAACACAATGCCCAGTAGCTCATCATTTCGCTCCGAGGCCTCGGGGTGCTCAGAACTATCTAATTTGGAGAATGGCACTGAAATAAATGTTGCCGCTTCCTACCAAAACTGTAATTATTTTGGTTACATAGTGCAAATAAATTGAATTAATAAGAAAATACTTGAATTCAAATTATTTACCAAACGTGTGAAAAACAAACCTAAAAAGTTAGTCCAGAAGAGGAAAATTTGGAATAAATCTTAGTAGAACTTAGTAGATACTCGCAAACATTACAACTGTTAAGTGGAAGTGAGCTAGGGAACAATTAACTTGAATATAATAAATATAATATAATAAAAATGAATACAACTAGAGTATAATAAACAACATTATGATCCTTACTACACGAAACAGAGTGTTCCTTTCACTAATACAGAGCTAAATCCTCGTTTCCAGAAAATATTTTGCATTGACTCTTTAATAATAAATATTTACAATATCAAGTTTCAGTTACAGAAAGTAGGCGTGTTCAAATTTTCTTCTGATCCTCTATTTCAATGTTTGGAATACATGCAATTTCAATGTTAGTATATTTTGTTTATGCTGTACAACAAAGAAACATAAAAAGCAAACTTTTAGTAATCTTTCTTTGGTATTCGCACAAATATTTCCTGAGAAATAACTTCAACTTAAAAAAAATCAAACTCTACATCTGTTCTGTAATATCCTAAAGTAACTCTAAACTAAACATCAAGCATTTCCGGATGACTCTACAATAGCAAAAAGAAAAGCTTTATCCGTTCTGTAGTCAACTTAATCTGGGAAATTTGTAATTGCTAGAGTGCAAAGCTATCGATCAGGGTGACGGAAAAAATGCTATTTTCACGAATTTACTTTTGAATATGTGATTTTAACAAATGTTTAAAACAAAAGCGACTGTTTAAAACATGTTTATTTTTTTGTCTTAAACATTACAACCTGATACATTATTATATACAGTACTTTATGCATTGCTGTATGAAAGTGGGTGGTTTCGGATGAAACCACGTCGGAAAAGTGGCTGGTTTCTGGAAAAGTACGCTACGCGACTTTCTGATGTGTAATTCAGTAGAACTGTCATCATCAAAATGTGCGCCACAAGAAGACTGAACACAGTGAACATACATCGAACTAAAAATCGGCACCATAGATCGAGTCTGATCCGAAAAATTTATAAGACTAAGGGGCATGTTCAACATAGCGTCGCCAAACAACCCTTGGGTGTTACACAGCACAGTTATCCGCATCATCAAACAAGGTATCGGTCTCAAAAAATATCCAAAAGGGAAGAAGAGTACACAAGGTTAGAAAGAAGCACAGTCAGGAACAATGGGCTGTTACCATTGATGAAGCTGAGTGTATCTTGACGATCCTAATCAGCCCAGGGCCACTTACTACTCTCTACATGACGCAAAAGCGCACTCAGACTGCATTAGGAAAGGCACAGAATTTTTTTCCAATTGTTTCATGGTAGTGGATTGTTTCTGTTCCCTTAACCACTTGCCTAGCCACAGTGTCCATTACCGCGTAAGGATAAATGTCACTTAATTCCAGAAGAAGATAATGGAACCTTTATATGCATCTTATATACCATATCTGTACGCCAAGAATGCTACCAAGACTGGACTCACATGGGCAAGGCATCCAGCAACACTGTCTAAACTTACGTGGAGCACTATCAACACAAGGTGGCCGAGACTGGTGTGTCTGTCATCCTCTTCTTGTTCATTCCTGTCAAAACTCTCAATGTCTCAACATATTTCTCCGGCTTTGAGAGGCTTTGTAAAACGTGACCGGAGGTCTGCAATGCATTTCACGAACTTCGTATTGGAATTTGTGTTGAGTGGCCTGTCATGAACCGATAAGGAGTTAAGCATGTACTATCTTACAAGAATCAACCCTTGGCACACCTCTTTAAATATCATTTATTGATACGGTAGTAAATGTTGACGCAAAACCATTATGGCAACCCACAGCAATGCACAGCACAGTTAAATTGCTCAACGATAAAACGAAAGTCACACCTTCTGCAAGTCGTGCTTAACTTATGCATAAATCTAGTTTTACATTTATAATCTCCAAAGAAGAACCAAGATTTCTAATATGGAAGCAAAGCATCGAAGCTGCATTCCTTAAAGCAAATACTCATGTCAGCCCTGCATGAACAAGAACAAAAGACTACGCCTTTTTTCTTTCTTATTACTTTAATGCACTGCTTTACCATAGAGTAGACGAAACTTTGGCAACTGAGACTTCAGAGACATGAAGTAAAGAATTTACCATGTGATAACCAAGACCATTAATAACAGACTTAGTTAGTACTTGGTTAAACTAGTTAATAGTGGTGCCTAACATCATGATTTCAAAGATGCGAAATTGATGGTCGTAGGGAAACAAAGAAATACATTTTGGAAATGTCGGCGCATACCAACGATAAAGGAATATTAGATCATCACTCTAATACATATACATTCTAAACACATTGAAATGAAATACCTAAAAAGGGTAATAATTAGCTCCAGTGACCAGAACAAAACCATCTTAATTAATGTACTCAAAATCATTCCGAGAGAAAAACAACGCACCAAGATCTTGCTAGTTGTAAACCAAGTGTGTGTAATAAAACTATAGTCAGATTGCACTTCGCACACGTTGATATTTGAACATCCAAGAAACAGTTGTTTCAGCTTCCAGTTCTGATTATGTCTATTTAATAAAGTCTGTCCATCGAAGAATTTCACTGACTCCACAAATCAGGTTAAGTCCAAGCGTGTTTGGACAAAGATTTTCAGAGTTCCAATTTTGAGTAAGTCCGTAAAACAAAGAATCGTAGTTTAAGCGTCCAAACGTATAACTGAAGGAATGAAGTTGAGGAATCGAGCGAACTGAGCAAAGGTAGAAGGTTTTTTTTTATATTTAAAATTATTACTAATCAAAAGAAGGTGATATAATCGAGGAATTTTGGATAGGAAAAAATCGTGAGGTTCTCAAAGGAGATGTTTACATCTTTTTAAACACGTGTCCTGATAGCATACAGGTGCAGATAAGATGACATCATTCAATATTAATAATATTTCATGAATAGCACGTTTCTTCTCAGATATTCACTGTCAAGAAAAAAAGACTAACTGGATGGTGTGACTTTCTTATTCGGAACATATCATACTGAGTATTTGAGTTCTCTGTTATATAACAATTATTGATTCATTTTATGGGAAGCAAGGTTATTCTCACTTCTCGTTATGTGCAGCTGGTCTTTTATAAAATTAAAAATCATCTTGGAATGGAAGAAGTTCTCATGATACAGAAGTCTTGTTATTCACACTTTGTCTGGTATTTGTAGGAGCATAAAATACTGAAATAATTCTAATCTAATATTATGGCCAATGATCCAAATCTTTCAATCATCGTGATATGAACCTCGGGACATTTCATTTATTCAAGCATTTTACTAACTACTACATTTGCTTATTACCTAGGTTTTTTTTAAAAAATATAAAACATTTTATGATTACACAAAAATAATTAAAATCGTGCATACGACACCATTTTAAACCGAAACTTCAGTCATTATGCATTTGTTAATTAAATATTTTACACAGTGTGTCCAGGGTCCGGTCCGATCGGACTTTATTTTTTTTATCTCTGCATCGGAGGTAATGCAATGTTATAATGCTTAAATGTTTTAACTATGCGCGCTAGGCATAGTACTGAGACCGAGACCGAGGCTAAGGTCCAGGAATGGAGACAAGACTAAGACACTATGTATCGAAACTTACTCGAGACGAGACCAATACCGAGACTTAACCCTGGAGACTATAAGATTTATTTTCATGAATGTCGATAATATTAATTGAATGCTTTTGTTGATGTTGTTTCATACGAGAAGTCTTGTGAAAATTAGTTTAATTCTGGCAAATTTTATTTAACATATTGTATTCTTAAAATATGACTATAAGATAAGTAGTCAAGTTGTCAATGCCAAACTATTTTTTGTGTATTTCAATAATAATATAAAAGTGATTCGGGGACGGATAAATTCAGGCATTTATTTTCTTCTGCAAATTTTCATCCCCATACTTTCTCCCTGCTGATAGTCTTTTACTTCTGTTGATACTTTGTCATTTATATCAGCTTCTGTAAAGCATACGTCAAGAAGCCAAACTGTCTAAATTGTAATATAGTTCTTTTCTTACACCATTTTCGCAATTGTAACCGGTACCTTAAAAGATGGAGAAGATATATATTTCTACGTATATGGAAACAAGTAAGTCGGAGCTCAGTCGCGGGACACCTCAAGTATCTTCGTAGCCCTGATAGTTCCTGATTTGAAAGTTGTAGACAGACATAAGATATAACGATTGTATAAGGTTCCCCAGCACTTGTTGATGAAGCCTAAATGCTGTATAAAGTTTCCCCTGTATGAGCTTCTTAGTTTATGCAGAAGAAATTCTGCACAACATATCACGTAAATATACCTATACATTCGATAAAAACAGTTTTGTTTTTATAAAAGTCAAGTGACGCGGAGCGAGCGTCAAATTTGGATTACCTCAACCCCCTTCGTATCCCTAGTAGTTCCTGAGTCGAAAGTTGTCGACAGACGGAAGTAGAGGGGATACAAGATTGTACATAGTAATGCCTTAGATACAGTAAAGTTATTTTTTATCTATTAAGCTACGCTTTGCTAGAATTATTGGAATGAAATTTTAATATGATAAAACGACTTTTTTGAAATACCACAGTGCTTATTTCAGTTTATAAGATTCGCTATACACTATTTGAAAGTAGCGCCTACCGGGAAAACACTTTACTCTTTTCTATTTGCTTTAATCTATGGACGTGCAGCTATAATCTATACATATGAACATGTAAATCAGTCAAGAGCTGTATTATAAACTAATTGATTTATGTGGCTGTAGAGTTCGGTAAATGCTATTTTCAATTTCTTTTTATGTGATTATTTCCATGTACAAAAGTTCACAATAAGTAAATTTTTTTGTAACGTATTGTACACTGTTAAAAAATTTGTTAGCGTAGCTACACTAAAACTCAAAGTACACATAAAGTTCACAATATGTCCAGAAAAAAAGTTCAGAATAAGTTCCAATTTTAGAACGTCTTTAGTGTACACGGTGTATATGAACTTTTCGTGAAATTAATATGAAATACACCACATTTTTAGTGCATAATGTATGAACTTCTGGTGTACTGATACACAATTTATGCACAAAAAGTTCATTTAAAATTGGCAAATGTACTAAAAGGGATCTCAAAACGAAGTGTAGATAAAGTGAACTACAGAAAATATGAACTAAATGTTTTCAAAATATGCACCATGAGCCAGGAGCTAATAAAAAGACATATTGAGCACACTAAAAACTCATTTTTCTCAGTAGGTTCATATAAAGTTCACATGCGTTCACAAAAAGTTCATTTTTGGTGAAGTTTTTGTGTGTTGTACCAGGAGATTTTCAGCGTAGTGATTCTCAGGGAAGTTTCGGAGAGTTTTTAGTATTTCATGTTGTTTCACTGTAACGGAGGAAAACTCCGAGACTTTTCGTTAGTGTTTCTTTCAGGCATGCTTCACGAGGGTACTCAAACGCACCCCCGAAAAAAATTATCTCAACACTTGTATTATTCATATCTATTATTTATAATTTTTGTTAGCCCCTATACGAGCCCCCCCGAATGAATTCTTCTAAAAGAAACATTGCTTATCGTGTGATTACACTGATATGCAATTTTTCAACTTTTTTCTGTTGTTTTGAAACAAAAAGGTGTATCCGAATCGATTTTGTCCACAGTTTCCGAAAATGACCTTCAAAATGTCGTATCACGTCAGGTTTTTCCACAAATCACGAAAATGTCAAAATTGAAAAAAGCGTATTTTTGTCACATTTAGACGCCGGCCAGGGAATTAACTCCTTGATGTTGTCGTCCCTGGCGTCCCTCCTAATTTTTGCAGAGACATGAACGATCCCTTGTTGGAAAGCTACTAGAACGGGGAATGCAACGAGGTATGTTTGGTTCCCCATTCGGAAAAGAAGAAGAAGAAGAAAAATGTGTTTAAAAATGTCATTTCTTTGAAATTCCGGCCACGCTGGCAACACTGTCAGTAACCCTACGCTGGTAAACAAAAGTCATACGAATGCCTCACATAGTCATACCAACCATATACAAAAATGACATGATTGACACCTTGTTGGAATTAATGGTTGGAAAACAAATATATCGCTGATTGTTACAACAGTAGTACCGAATCTTATTACGGCTAGAGTTACCACATTCACCAAAGCGGAAAATGATAGATTGCACATTAGTATGACTCATCAACCCCAACGCCCCCGCTTTCAAGAAGGTCACAGGTGGCACCACTCCGGCTAGAACGTGCACTTGTCAGTAGAAGGTAGGTTCTGTTGCCAGGTGCATTGCTGTACCTTTGTGTCCGGTCTGTAGTGTGTGAATTTGTGTGTGCAATGGCTTCACGTGGTTGCGTCAACCATCCAGACTTATTTTGCTATATATGTGGCTGTTATACGACAGTAAAGCAAAGGCAAAATATTACGCCTTTTCGTAAGAAATGCCTATTTGCAATACTTCGGGGTGAAACTAGGCGATCAGGACAAAGTGTGGGCTCCTCATAAAGTGTGTCGTGCATATGTGGAGGGTTTGAGGAATTGGAAAAGTGGGAAACGTGAATCAATGCCGTTTGGTGTACCCATGGTGTGGCGTGAACCACGAAATCACGGTGACGATTGCTACTTCTGCACAGTACAGATCGTGGGACATACCAAGACAAGCAAGGGTAACATTGTGTATCCGAATCTTGCATCTGCTATGAGACCAGTGCCCCATAGTGAATCCATACCTGTGCCATCCCCGTCCAACATCATTCCCCCAACCGAGACAGGATCAGACAGTGATATACATGATGAGACGTACCAACCAGACAGTGTGGCTGAAACCAGAGTGCCCTTGCCCTTGACACAGCATGAACTTAATGATTTGGTGCGTGATCTTAATTTACCTAAAGACGCAGCAGAATTGTTAGGATCGCGACTACATGAAAAAAATTATTGAGTACGAATACGAGATTTTCCTGGTACAGACACAGAGAGTTAGTTCCGCTGTTTGCAGAGAAAGGTGGTTGGTATATTGTCGAGACATTCCGGCTGTCATGAAATACTACAACATCACTTACAATTCAGGAGAATGGAGGCTTTTCATAGATTCCAGCAAATCCAGCTTAAAAGGTGTTTTATTACACAACACTAACGTCCATCAGTCTATTCCAATAGCACATTCAGTGACTATGAAAGAGGCATAAGAAAGCCTTCAATTTCTGCTGGCAAAGGTGCAGTACAAGCGTTATGAGTGGTCTGTGTGCGGGGATTTCAAAGTCATTGGGATATTGCTCGGCCAACAAGCAGGCTACACAAAATATTCTTGCTTTTTGTGAGTGGGACTCCAGAGCAAGAACTGAACATTGGGTTCGGAAGCAGTGGTCAGTCAGAAGTAGCTTCACACTTGGCAAAAAGAACATTGTTTCACTTCCATTGGTTGATCCCTCGAAAATACTGTTGCCACCGTTACATATCAAACTAGGTTTAATGAAGCAATTCGTGACAGCTTTAAGCAGAGATAGTAAATGCTTTCAGTACCTTGCTGATAAATTTCCATCTATCACGTCAGAAAAAATCAAAGCTGGAATTTTCACAGGCCCACAAATCCGAAAATTGATGGCGGACAACGCATTTGAGGCAAGTATGAGTGAGACCGAATTACAAGCATGGACTGCGTTCAGAAATGTGATACAAAACTTTTTGGGGAACAAGAAGACTGCAAATTACAGCGTTTTAATCGACGAGATGTTGGAATCTTTTAAATTGCTTGGCTGTAACATGAGCGTCAAAGTTCACTTTCTTCATGCTCATCTCAATTACTTTCCTGACAATCTTGATGATTTTACGGAAGAACATGGCTAGTGTTTCCATCAGGACATTAAAGTGATGGAAAAGAGATACCAAGGAAGGTGGACTGTCCATATGATGGCCGACTATTGTTGGATGTTAAAAAGAGACTGTACGGAAGAACACCAACGAAAATCCAAAAAGAGGAAGTTTCAAGGAGAGCCCAGTGATGAATGTTAGGTATGTATGTTTTATACTATGCATTTATGTTTATCTTCTCATTATTCTCTTTTTCTCCACTTTCATCTTACCGTTTTTCTATAAGTGCGAAGCATGCCTCGTTGCATTCCCAACAAGGGGTCGTTCATGTCTCTGTGCCAATTTGGGGTGGGAGTGCCAGGGTTGACAACGTGAATGTTTACGAAGCAAAATATAAATTTTATACTGGGTGGTTGCACTTTGCATTTTTTTTTCTTGCTTTCTATTGCAGCTACGGCTTTCATTTTTGTATATGGTTGGTATGACTATGTAAGGCACTCGTATGACTTTTTTTTTTACCAGCGTGGGATTACTAACAGTGTTGTCAGCGTGGCCGGAATCTCAAAGAAATGACATTTTTTTTACAAATTTTTCGATTTTTCTTCTTCTTCTTCTCCGAATGGGAGGCCAGGGGTACCAAACATACCTCGTTGCATTCCCCGTTCTATTAGATTTCCAACAAAGGATCGTTCACGTTTCTGAAAGAATTAGGAGGGGCGCCAGGGATGACAACGTCAAGGTGTAAATTCCCTGGCCGGCGTCTAAAGGTGAAAAACAGACGCTTTTTTCAATTTTGACATTTTCGTGATTTGTGAAAAAACCTGACGTGATACGACATTTTGAAGATCATTTTCGAAATCTGTGGACAAAATCCATTCAGATACACCTCTTCACTTGAAAACAACAAAACCTTGCGTATCAGTGATTTGGATATTTTTCTTTTGCAGTTCTGCACATGCGAAGAATGAGGAAACGGTTTCTTATCGTAGCTGTGCATGCAATGTTGATCAAGAGTTTGCTGCCGCCATTTTGTCAGTTCTTATTTTGGTTGAAATAGGAAATATTTTGCGTGAATGAGAATTCCGAATTCTAACTAACAATTACATAAATTACTAAAATGCGGCGTAAGCTGCTTAATCAACTTAGTTTATATCTTCGGGATTCAGCCAACATAATTCTAACACTACTTTGTTTTAACTGGAAATTTAGGGCAGTCAGTACGACGCTCGATTTTTTTTCACTAAAGAACCCGTGTTCAAATATTCTTTAGACTCCTTTTTTTGTTTTGCTCCCAACATTCCTGAGAACTGTATGATTAATCAAATTACTGAAAATTTCCAGGTAGCTATGGGTGCCTAGCTTCTCTCAGGAATATTTCGGAAAATCTTTGACACTGTACGTTCATTTATTTCTATATATCTGTTAGAAAATATCGACTAAAATGTAGATTTTTAATTTTTAGCGTAACAGTTATTCAGTCAATTTAAATATAATTTAGAAATAGCAAAACTTAAATGTTACGTATACCACTTTCGTAATTTGGGTATAACATGGATCCATTCCCATAATATAAATATTTTTATGTGTCTCACTTATTGGTATTCTATATATCCTAAATAAAGCTTTATATTACTTTAAAGTCGTATTGTTTTTCAATCTATTTTAGAATATTGTTTCTAATCTAAACTCCAAATTAACTATTCTTGTACTGAGATCGGAAAGCTTACATGCCTATTTAAATAAGTCAAGGGACGGCAACATTTTCGTCTATCGCCTTTCCAGACTCTCGAGACGAGACTGAACTTTACAATCGAGACCAAGACCGGAATTTTCAGATCGAGACGAGACCAAGACTGTCCTATAAAATTCAAGACGAGAACGAGACTGATGCCAGTCTTGTCTCGATACCATCCCTAATGTGCGCCCATAAATTTAAGACGCTAGCTAGCATCGCTATCTTTGTTTGACCTAGAATCTAACAGTATCTTATTGACAGTTGTCGGAAAATAGCAATAAAACAAAGCCAATATACAATATTGTTGGCAACAGTTAGAAATCAGATGGAGACAAATTTGGTGAATACGAAGGGTATTCATGCACTGGCTATTTTTCTGACCAAATAATCGTTTTCTTTTACCGGTTTTACGTAAGTGCCCTCTTGGAATTTTTTATTCGTCCGTCAGCGTGTGTAGACCTTATATTTGCTTCAACTCTCAGAATTTGATAAACAATTAGGTATTCCAGTGAGCTTCTTGACAAGTCTTGAAAAAACACAGCGGTCTTGTCGAAGGATTGGATGTTCTTTTTCCATGTTTTCGGAAGCATTGCTTTTTTTTTAATCGACGATCCACGACTGTAATATTCTCCCTGCCGTCACGAAATCAAGCAAACCATATACAAATGTTCGGACAATCAAAACAATCAAGTAAATCTGATATTGACTCTGATATCGCGATTTTCCGACGAATCCACTTTCCAAGCTATCGTTAAATTGAAAACAAACAAAGTAACGCAAACACTTCGAAATTCCTCGCGGTAATACCTCATAGTGGCACCACAGCTTACGAAGAAATGCTGCTACAGGGAAAAAAAGTCATATCAGAATCTGCATGTACCGTATAACTCTTCGGTCCCCCAACGCTCTTTTTATAAATTTAATTCCAGGTTAATATATATATAATATATATATATATATATAATATTCAGCCGTTTTCTATCCACTGCTGGATGAAGGCCTCCCCCTTTTCTTTCCACATATCTCGGTCTGCTGATATCCTCATCCATGTAGCTCCTGAAAAACGCTAGATTTCATCTACCCATCTTACATTTGGACGTCGTCTCGGTCGTTTCTTTTCTCTAGGAATACACTGTAGTACATTTGTCGTCCACCTTACATCTGTTCGTCTAGCTATGTGACCGGCCCATCTCCACTTCATCTTCTTCGCAGGCTTGAATACATCCTCTACCTTTGTTTGTGCGCGAATCCATTCATTTCTCTTCCGGTCCCTCCTGGTTATTCCTAGCATGCACCTCTCCATTGCTCTTTGTGTGACTCTCAATCTTTGAGTCGTTTGCGCATTCAATGTCCAAGTTTCGCAGCCGTACATCATTACAGGTAAGACACATTGATTATAAACTTTACGCTTCAGACACATTGGAAGTTTGCTTTTGAAAATAAAGTGTAGTCTTCCAAAAGAACTCCACGCCATTTTACATCTTCTATTTATTTCATCAGTCAACTTTGCATTCGATGTTTTAAGCTGGCCTAGGTAAACATACTCATCAACTATGCCTATTGTCTCTCCGTTAATCTTCACTTCCTTCTTTGCAGCATGTTGGTTGTACATTACTTTTGTTTTACTTAAGTTCATTTTAAGGCCTATTTTCGAACTCTCGTTACTCAGTTCTTCCATT
>JAGDQP010039536.1:0-15941 GCA_022664845.1 Lepisma saccharinum | reverse complement strand
TGGTTCAAATATCTTCAAAATTATGGCCGCTAGAGTGTTAATATATATATATATATATATATATATATATATATACTTTCATATCGTATCGATCTCAATAGGTATATTTTTCTTCGAAATCTACCTAAAAACGATTCAATTACTTATAATTAACGCCAATAATTAGTACAAATATAATTAAAAGTTAATGGGTATAGATAATTCATTTCTTTCATCTACACAAGAGAACTATTTTGACAGAATCTATGAGAATAAAAATAAAATACGCATTACGTAATAATTGTTTCGAGAAACACATCTGCCTTGAGTTGCAACCACTTCAACATTTTGGGGCGCCGTTTCGATGAAAAAATTTGATTTTTCAAGAACTATATGAAGTGCGAATATATAATATGTATTTCTAGTTTTATGTATTTTGAATTTCCTTTATATTTCTATCTCGTTTGTTGTAATAATTGATTCTAACAAAGTTTAAAACTAGATAATTCGCTGAATTACATATAATATGAGAAGTGATATTTTTCAGATATTATGCATAATCGATAGAGCATGCATGTGAACTGAGTCTGATGTATGATACTCTTACGAATGTTTAATTGTGTGTGCTTCCTCATAACTATATGTCAAGTATATGCATATCTATAGTATATTCATTGGAATAATTAATAACGGCAATATTGAATATGAATGACTGAAATACAAGGTTAAGTGAAGGATATGTTTATTCTTATTACTCTATTTGCATTCCCATTAAATATCGCTTCATGGCTTACTCAAGATGATATGTACCATTTGACTTAACCTAGCTAAATCTACATTGAAAAGTTACGAGTGACCATGCACAGCTTAGTTGGCAGAGAGGAACTGAACAACTGTCAGTGATTCTGCGAGGCGCCCCTATGTGATGCCACCCTTCCAAATTGGCGAGCACGTTCCCTAGCAATTTTATTTTAAAAGATCTATAGAAAGCCTACATAACTTACACTCTTCCAACTTTGACTTTACAAGCCTCCAAACTGGAAATTCCTGAGATACATTTTATAAAACAGAAACGCATGTAAAAGAAAACAATTAGAAATAAGTTTTTGGAATGAATAACAATAAACTAACACTTAAAAAACAATAAGGCATACCTTTTCTCTGAGATAAAAATAAGGAAGCAAATTAGCAAAACCTCACAAGTCCATTTTTGATTAAAAAAATGTTTCTTTTTTTTGACCTTAATAAAGAGCTGTGTTGAATGATGTAAAGTGATTTTATCAAGGAAGTACTTATTACGATGGGATAAGTACCTTTGATTTTAGGAAACCACTTTGTATTATTTGGTGCAGGTTCTTCATTCAGATCTTAAAATGAACAACACTTTTTTTGTTTTATCGAAAGTTATGCATGTGAGGTTTTTGCTTGTTTGCTCCTCAAATGAGCCTTAAAACAGATTGTTTATTGTTGTTGAAACATTTAGAGAATTATATTTCACTCTATAATATAAACAAATGTAGGAGTATTATTTGCGAGGGTGCGCAATACGGTCGGGGAAGAAAGGACAAATGTATTAGATTTGCGAATAATAATATTCTTTGAGATAACACTTAACAAAATATTAAGACAATTGCAGAAAAGCTGTGATGAAAACAAGAACTAAGAAGGAGAATCAAGTAGTGAGGAAAATATTAAGTTGTTTGTGTGGAATATTGTGTTATATGGAGCAGAAATGTAGGTTCTACGATGGAATGAAGAAAGTAAATTGCTAGCATTTAAAATGTGGAGAACTTGAAGAATAAAAAAAAAAAAAATCAGCTTGACACAGATAATGCGTAGTGAACAAGTGCTGAAGAGAGCGAGAGACGAACAGTAGAAGAGAAAGAGAATAAAACTGGTTAGGACATTGGTAGCAAGGATATTGTGTATTGAGATGTACAATTGAAAGTAGATTGGGGGGAAAGGAGGAAGAAGACAATCCAAATCTTTGGTACTATAACATTGTGGAAAACAAACCATATGGTGAACCAGAAAGAAAGTCAAGGTAATTGGATGGAGCTTCCCTTGAAGGATCTTCCGTCAAAACGCTAATAACAACGAGGATGATGAATTCATTGAACTAGAAACCTTACTCTGTAAGTTACATTGAATTAATTCGTTAGAAATAAAGTATGCGAGTGACCTGTTGACAGACTACCCTTGACTGACAGATCAGTTTCACTTCCTCGCTTTAAACTTAAACCGGAAGTATAAGTAAAGATATTATTTCCTTTTCACAGCAAAAATGGCATGTCATGAATTTAAAGGAAAATATAACTTGGTGCTTTGCCTACGACAACAAATGTTAACTTCCACTTTTGACATTGAAATAATTTCTAGAATTGCGTGAGACTATGTATAATTAATAATGAGAATTATACATTTAAAGTATGATGACGTAGTCCATCGTCCGTTTCTTTGTGCAAGCGTATATATAAATAGGCAATGTTCAGTTTCGATGTTGTACAAATCGTTCCGAAGAGTAGTTGTTCAACAAGAGCTTCATTATTTAGCAAAGACGTCATGATCAAATTGGTACGTACACGTTTCTTATTTACTGTATCTTTTTTACATGTAATTCAATATCTTACTTCGCAGAAGGAGTAGGTTTATTTCTTTATTTATTCCTAATAGGTAGTAGTTCTAGATCACGGCTTTCATCATACACGCTGTGGCTAGACACAGCACATACCCCTCGTAACAACTACATTACCATGCATTAATTGCAACAATTTTCTGTGAGGACTGTTCAGATTATTTTCAAAAACGTCGAAAGCACTCCCTCTTTCGCATCACTGGTTAGAGATCCATGACTACATTTTAAGATAATTTTTGGTTGTAAAAGTTTTCTTCATTCTTCACTTTCTCTAGATTGTTTGTCCTTTTCTCCATTTTTTTATTAATTTTCAACGGATATTTGAGAGTAGTAGTTTCCAACCTGTGGTCCGCGAACATTCTTTTGCTCTCATTTCATGCAACACAAACAAAAGTATTTGTTTCTATTGACGATGATTTTAGGTTTTCTCAGAATTGGTTAATTTTTATTTTTTACCTCTTTTTTACTCCTTTTCTATTTATTACTAATGCGTTCTGGCAATTTTCAATAATTTATTTCGTCAGTACGTTCATATGAAAAGTGTTGGAGTAGAATAATGAGAAAGTACCTACTTCAAAGTGATAATTAAGGTTATATGTGTTGATATTTCACTACATGGGGTTGAACACAGCACGAGGGCCACAGTAAGTTGTCATTGATTTCAAGTAATCATGGTTTGGAACATGTTAGCAACCACTATTTAAGGATTCCGTTATTCCTTCCATTCTTTTGTCTGTTTATAACAATAGGTTGCTAGTCATTTCATTTTATTTTTCATTTTAGGGCCCACCTTCCACCCCTTTCTTTTAGCTATATTAGCTACATTTCAGATCTGGCAAATACATAGTTCACCTCGAGGACAAATTTGCCTTCCTGATATGGGACAGGCGGTCCGTAGAAATAGCCGGATTACTGTTGTTCCAAGGGTCCAATCAGTCCTTGTGTTCCTCTATATTGTTGAAAGAGCTGGTTGCGGGACACTGATGAGGTTGTTAGACAATGCGGATCAGATCTAAATAGTTGAAGCTGAATAGTGCAATAAAAGTAAACAACAAAAGTAACATATAGAAAATGCATCAGAATTTGTTTGTAAATTCAAATATTGCTCGTATATTTCTGCGAAATTTGAACTTTATATCTAACGCCAATTAAGTTGAAACAAAATACACAATGACGTCATCTAATGAGCGAATAATGAAGTAGATGGCACATGCCATAGCTGAGCCATACGGGGTAATGTTTTGTGCAGTAGTGTGTAGAAGGACAAAGATCAACTCAACGTTTTGGAAGTATGGCTTGCGTTTGATCATGGCAGTCACGTACGGCTTGTCGTGCTGTACGATCTCCAGGGACATCCAACAGCGCAGCTTCACGAAAGTTCAATGCCGAATATGATCAGGGTGATTTGGATGTACGAAAGTACAAGAGGTTTCGGTCTGGGAACACCAGCCTCACCGATAAGCCACGAGAATTGGACCTGTGCAGATGGACAACGAAGCCCTGCGAGCAGCGGTTGAAGAAAATTCAATCCGAACTCTTGAAGAACTGGTCAGTGAACGTCATGTCACCCTCTCGACCGTACATCGTCATCTGCAGGACCTTCTCTACGTGTCGAAACTCGGAATATGCATACCCCATGCGTTAACGCCTGAACAGAACCAGCAAACAGTTGCCATCTGTAGTTTCCTGCTCACCCGTCACAGACGTGAGCCATTTTGGACAGAATTGTGACAATGGATGAAAAGTGGTTCCTCTACCATAACATTACCCCTCAAACGTCAGTGGATGCTTAAAGGAAAAGGCGCAGGTACAGTGCCAAAACTGGACCCCCACCCCTGCAAAGTGATGTAGGGTTTGGTGGGATATCCGTAGGATGATCCATTTTGAGCTCTTGCCACGGAACCAGACGGTCAATGCTTATTCTACTGTCAGCAGCTTCAGTGCCTACGGACTGTATTGTTGGAGAAGCGTCCTGCTCTGGTTAATACATGGATGTGTTCATCTACGGTGATAACGCGCGCTCACACACGGCAAGAAGGACCTGTGATAGGATCGAGGAATGAGTCTGAGATATACTCCTTCACCCGGCGTTTTCACAGATCTTGCACCAACAGACTATTGTCTTTTTCGCAGCCGAGAAAATACTGCAAAATAAGGATGACCGGTGACGAACAATGACCCTATTCTATGCCTCCAAAACCGGCAACCTTTTTCCAGCGGGGGATTCAACAACTTGATGACAGATGACAAATTGTTGTGGAGTCCGAAGGAAACTATTTTCCTGATTAAGGGTAATGCTCTGGGTAAGTTATCGTTCTTTCCCTCACGGTGCAAAAATACGACATTACTTATTGGATAAGGTGATAGTATCTTTAATGATGGTTATGATAATAAGCTTTTGGATTGTTTTGATATTTTAATTATATGCACGTTTAATATTACCATTTTAAAGATGTTTAGGGTAGCTTCATTTCATAAAAATCAAGCAAAGTACTTGAGAACTAAAACATACATTAACTTTGCTTCCCTCCCATTCATAGTAATCTCTAAGTATATGAACTAGCTTATGCATATAAACGCCATTATTATTAGTTGTATTACTCCTTGTGACAGGTCAGACAACGTATCTACTTTGGTTAGTTTTCCCGATTATGTGTCGTTCTTTTGTTCTGGAGTACGTTTTCTTTTCCAACCACCTTTAACAACATTTTCTGTTTCTTTCTTTCCTCGCTGTAGTCGTACATTCAATTTAGTGTTTTTATTCAATACGTACATAAACACCATTTATCCTATTATTTGCTCTTATATTTCACAGTGATCATCAAAGATTAAAGCATTAAATGATCCAATGCAGAAATGACCTAATTCCTATCTCTATCTATCTAAATATTTTTATTTTGTTGAATTCCTACTACAGTAAATAATTTGTTGCTTGCAGATGACCGTTGCCGCTTTATTAACAATAGCCTCCGCTGGGGGTCCACCACCTCTAGCACCGGCTCATGCACCAATCACTTACTGGGGAACAGAAGCCGCTAGAGGACTCCTGGCTGCAGCTCTTGGACCTATTGCATCTACCAGTGCGATAAATCCTGCAATTACTGGTTCACCTTCAAGTATTCCACCAGGGGTTTCTCCAATTGAATGTCCAAATTATCCCTTCTGTGGCCCAACACCTCCAGAAGCCATTAACTACAGAAGAGTTCCCTCTCCACCAGCCGACACTATTCCCGCTGGACTTTCAGCAGTTTCCGCACTAGGTAGTATTAGTACTGTTAATCCAGCTATTTTAACATCCGTAACTAACCCTGCTGGATCAGCCATATCTGCAGGTGGTGTTGCTACTGCTCTCAATCCTGCTCCTCCAACACCAGCAACCATCCCAGCTGGAGTTTCTGGACAGGAATGTCCCAACTACCCATTCTGCGGACCAACCCCTATTGAAGCAATCAACTATAGAATACATCCTTCTCCACCTGCTGATACGGTTCCAGCTGGAGTATCGGCTGCATCCGGAAGTGGTGTAGTTACTGGTATCCCAACACCAGCAACCGTCCCAGCTGGAGTTCCAGCAATTTCTGCAGGTAGTGTTCCTACTGGTATCAATGCTGCTATTCCAACGCCAGCAACCATCCCTGCCGGTGTCTCAGGAGAGGAATGCCCAAACTACCCTTTCTGTGGTCCAACTCCAGTAGAAGCTATCAACTATAGAAGATACCCTTCTCCTCCTGCAGATACTGTTCCAGCTGGAGTTGCTGCTATCTCAGGTACCAGTGGCGCATGGGGAGCCAGTGTTAAAGGTACTTGGTAATAGAGACGTCGCTTCACTTTAATACTCATATCCTTTCAATTTTTAAATCATCTCTTGAAATTTCTTAAAGTAAAATAATGTAAACAATGTTCTCTGGATCTTGTACTTCTTTGTATCTTTAAATACAGAACTGAAAGCTATTTTTGAAATAAATATTACATTTGCAATGAAAACAAATATTAATTTGTTATCCGATCCAATAATTGTAATGGTTTATCAAGGAATATATTATATTATTGTGAGCAATTGTATTATTTTAAAGTATTATATTAACAGTGGCGTAACTAACTGGCTCTGCGCCCACTAAAACTTCCAGTAGATGAACCCTTTATTATCACTGAGTCCTGTCATCTACGCCTCTAAAGCTCGTGCGTCCCTTCGCGATGGGTTTTACGTTCCTGTATATTCATGTATGTATAAGTAGTTCTTGGGAGTAGCGTTGCTAGGTTAAGTCAGGGTTTAAGCAAAGCATTTTATACAATCAGGAAGTGAGGTCAAGTTACATACTCGTAAAAAGTTCTGCTACAATATTGGATATATAATTATAGTCCACTTGCTTCAGGTTTCATTAAGTTAGCACTGAGAAGACAAACAAATTCGAGCCATGAGATTATCATTGTTCTCCTTCACGCAATGTACCTCTTCCACAACATGAGAAAATCACTTAATTTAAATATTGAAATCAACATATTTATTTCCTTATGATACGATATTAAATACGAATATTATTTGTGTTCTGAATAATTTCTTGTATTCCTTAGTAGAATCAAGGAATACAGAAGAGCTTAGGTTAATCATTCTGCGGAAGGTGACATATAACATTCTTGAAGCTCCCAAAGTTTAAAACAATTTAGCAACAATATTGAAAAAATCGCCTTATATACTTAAAAAGTACACGAAAGAATAAAACCCTGATTTTTCTCATTCTACGTTTTGGTTCTAAATTTCTTTTTGCATATTCTTCACCAATCCTGCAGAAAGAATCTGCCAGCAATGTATGAAATGAAAATTTAAAGTGAGTGAAGTAAGTTACTTTATCTTTCTCGTAGAATTTTCTAAATCGCAGAAAGTGATTTGTGAATTAGAATATCAATTTTATTAATCCCTCGTTGGAAAAGAAAATAGCCATGTTCAGGACTCTTGAGTTATGAAAATTGATATCTGCAATTAATTTGGTACTCAAAAGATACAAGACTGAATTAGCTAGAGCTCCTAATAGAGAGGGAGTGTCTTCCCTTCAAATCGTAGAATATGCACACTCAACTTTAAAATGCTTAGTGCTGAAAATCGATATAGAAACTGCAAAACTTCCAACTTTGATTTTGCACTCCTAAACTGAAAATACTGGCAGAAACCCTGGCTTTAGGGGCATGAGCACCGCCTAATTCCATCGATTCAGATAGGTCTTCTCTTCTTTCCTACACAGTGCGTAAGTCTGTGGCATAGATTTCAAAGCATGGGTAAATCGTCACTAGTTTTTGGACAAATTATATAACTTTGATTGGACAATTTGATCTTGTTTCTGTATTCAAAACCTTACCATTGCATTGTATTCAGAACCCTACCACTGTAATATACTTAATGAAGTTCAACGCTTCCCTTCCTTAGGAAACAAATAACAATTTTTCGCAGCCAAATTCCTATTATGCATCGAATAGAGAAATTTCCTTCAACATAAGCTCACTACATGTACCCATTCTAAATCGTAATCCGTATTAAGACACTTCAGGGACGATAGAAATTCTGTAGTCAATTTGTATTATTTGGTCCCTGCTGGAACATTTTCTCCGTGAATATATTATTTCAATCTTGATAAACTAATTAGAACAAGATCGTTTACTAATCTGTATACATCAATACTCAGATAATATCAATAGTGTTGCTTACTAACGTGATTTATTACTGTTACTGGTTATATACTTAGTATTTTTTGTAAAGCGCGCTTTCAAGTAACGTATTGCTTTTGTGGCAAATTAAGACAACGACGCTTGAATTATCAAACGTAATTCATACCCCCGAACACTTCTGTGTTTTTTTCAGCCGGCCCTATAAGGCTACTCAAGATTATTTCTAAACAGCATCATCTCCTATGTGCAGTTTCTGATCTCTGCTGCAGACAATAACTACCGTATTGGCTTGAAAATAAATCGCAATTTTTATCCAAATTTCAATTGCTAAAAGTTAGGTTGCGGGTTATATTCGGTATCTTGGCTTTGACAACATTTCATCATATCGTGTGCTGTTTAAAAATGGTGCTTATTTATCATTTTCAATTTATACATGCAACTCATGAAATGAATACATTTTCTCTACTGTGAACAGTGTTCCGAAACAAAACGACAAAACTCCCCCAAAGGGACAAAGCATATGCCAACTGATTTATCGTTTTGAAGATCCAAAAGCTTGAATTATTGCTGTAGCGAGAGGATGATTTTGCGGAATGCAATTAGGAGATCTTCCCCAAACATTACTTAACATGCAGGATCGAGCTAGGGAAAACAGGAAAAACACAACGGGTGTATTTTATGGTTTGCCTGTCTATCTCTACGGAACGTACCCATTAATAGTCGGTGCAGCACGTACATCAAATCTAAACGTACCAAGAATTTATGTCAGTAGTCCAAGATCTAAAACACATACAAATACACAAAATAGTAGTTTTAACGAAAAACACTCACTTATATTACAAAATCGAGGGAGGCCATGAAGTTCGAAGCTCGAAATGTCTTTAGCCAAAGATGGTGCTGACTCTTAAGACTCAGACACAATGCTAAAATTTGCAAGAGTTCTCTAAATTCTTTGATTTCATGACGGTCGCCGATATTTTACTAAACTTTCAATGCTCATAGTTCTTATATAAAGTTCATCACATGAAACAATCTCAGCTGAAGAACCGAAGAAGCTGAGAAGAAACAAACTTCGACTCAGTCTTTGCGAAATCAGCCGAATAGAAACAGAGTTCAAATTTTGACTGTCTTTAACATTTACACGGCCAAACCGAGGAGCGCAGAATAACAGAGTTTGTAACAACTTAACACCGCACTGACTGTCAATAACTATTAATCACCGCGGGCTGCTGTGATCAACTACGATCAACTACAATCAGCTGCGATCATGATAAATGGCGTCGATAGCTTTTATACGACGTATGGTCTCTCACGTACATCTGTCTGACTAATCGGCTTGGAGTTATTGACTTTTCACAGAAGAGGTCAAAGGAAGAATCGGGTTTGAGTGTCTCAAAAGGAAGAACGTTGATGGATTACGCAGAAACTTGAGGTTTTAGGGAGAAGGATATCCGAATTACAGGAAGCTCTTTAAGATAATTATTTAATAATTCTCTGGGAAAATGTCTAATCAATGCTTCCTGAATATGATTAACAAGCTCCAAAAGGTGACTCTGGGCCGGTCTTTAAAATTTACTATTTCCTGTTGTCGTAAGAGTAATTTAACACATGAGAAAATTTAAAGGTCAAAAGTAAAAGTCTTCCGGTTAATGTTATTGTTTTAGATAAAGGTTTCAATATCAGTATGAGATTGTTACAGATTCACAACTGGGTCGAACATGAAAAGCACTTGTAGGAACGAACTATTTCGTGAGTTTCAGTGATTCAATATCTGGGTCTTCATATCCTGTTGTTACATTTACTTCCTTTTCACTTGAGAACTACACATTAACTATTTTCATTGGCCTAGTTGGGAAGATGACTGACGTTTTGAGAATCTATTATGATCTTATTTGAAATTTATTATTCTGAATCTTTTCTCACACACATAGTACTATACCTGGATGACCGTATATGAACTTTTATGGAGTTAGCCCTAATGCTGAACATCAGCCATTTTGGCACCTTCACGTAATCGTAGCTAGAGCGAGCTGTTTATTTAACACAAAATTGAGCAAAAATAAAAATCCATGCACAAATTAAACTTTTCCTTAAAACTAATATTTTCACTGATATTCAGATTCAACATCGAGCTCACACTACAAAACACAGACTTCATCGTGATACGGGAGGCATGACCCCAAAACTACAGATCGTAAACAAGTTGTTCAAAGACCACTTCCGAAAACAATATTCAGATTGGCTTCTCGAAGGGGGTGATGCCTTCAGATCAATGATAAGATTAAAAAGCAATCAGTCACCTTTCTGCGTGAGTCTTCATGATTCACAATATCATCAGAGTCCATCAGCAAAGGTTTCCAAAACACGCTGTTTGTCGAATGCGCTGAATGGTAACAAGGGCGACGATTATGGGAGAAGAGTTACGAAAACAGGAAAAGTACCGGTAAATACCGGTAGTGAAGTCAGCAATTACTACAGTGTATAAGGAATTGGAAATGCTTTTGGTGATGGAACACTGCCTTATGTTAAAAATATTTATTACTGAAGTTAATAATGATTGATACTTTGCATAACAAAAACATCTCAGAGAGCACCGAAAGTTACAGCAAGTTTGTACGAGGTTTAGCATTGCAAATTTACACAAAGTTTGACTTGAAAAGCTACAAACTTGCAGCAAACTAACTAGTTAACAAATGGCAGATTTGCTACTAACTGTGTCTGCCAAACTTTCTACAAACTTGTCATGTTAAGTACCAAGACTGTGGCGGAGAGGGATTTCAATTACAGATTGGGGCTCGAACTTAGAATCTTCAGTTTCGTTTGCGATCCGTCACGCTACCCACTGCAGCATCGCCTTTCTGAGTTCTGGCATTTCTATTTTACTAGTCCTTTTAAGTTGCAAACACAGTTTTTGAAATAAAAGCATTCATGTAAGCTGAAATTCGAATCTGGGAAATCTTATTGATCCTATTTTAGAGATATGAAGCCTGAGCTTCGTTGATTTTGCTATGTATACCACTCGAAGACATAGATGGCTTATAATGAAATAAATGACATCCATTCGAAAAGTTTGTTTGAGAAATGACATCGATCCGCACAGTAAAGTACGTATACGTATCATTATGATTCTTCTGAGGTAACTCGCTTGCGAAAAATCAAAGAGTGAAAGGAGTAAAAGGAGTAACCATGACGTTTGCATGGAAGTCTCATTTCCTCTATTTCACTTTCTGTTCTTGCTAAATTTCACATATTCTTTAAAGGTTAGTTTGAATTTTAGTTGTTTTCATCCTTTGCATTCCTTGTTCTACATGCTCAACTTTTCTCTCAGTTTTATGGTCACTAAGTAATTAGTTTAAGCCCTAACGTCCATTATATTGGTATGTCTTCCTCTATCTACTTGAAACAGTGCAATCTTGCTATATGTTTAATTAATGTTACATTTGTGTATCATTATGTAAATAAGTGATTATATACTACTTATAAATGTGTTATTAAGTACTTTCTTACTACTGTTTCCACCCCTTCTTTAAGGTCGACCTAATCCCCACCTTTCACTCTGTTCTGTGCTCGTTTTCATTTCTTTCTCTAGTTTGATATTTTAGTTCACAAGACTTTGAATATGGTAATAATACCAGGTGTGTAAATATGAAACCGGAATTTGTGCATAGACGGAGTTAGCTGTCCCTGTGGTTACTGTAAAACTGCATCCTTGGCGCCACTTGCTTGTTTTGACTGCTGATAACGATTTAGCAACTCACAAGTTTCATGTCATAGTGTAGTGTTTAATAGCGTTGAACATAGCGCAATTTGTACCTTCAACTACGATGTGCGGACAGCATTGATGTTTTGTTACCATTTGAAGCAAACTGCTGCAGAATCGCATCGCATGCTTGTCGAAGCTTACGGTGATCATGCTTTTAATAAGTCACAGTGCTATGAGTGGTTTAAAAAAAATGAAACTGGTGATTGTGACGTGAGAAACGAAGAACGTGCAAAACCACCGAAAAAGTTTGCAGACAGCGAATTGCAAGCTTTGTTGGATGACGTTCAAACGCAACAATAACTCGCGGATCAATTAAATGGGACACGAGAAGCAGTTTTCATACGTTTGAAAGCCATGGGCAAGATTCAGAAGGTGGGAAAATGGGTTCCACATGCATTGACTGAACAACAGCAGTAAAACCGAAAAAAACACTTGTGAAATTCTGCTCGCATGGTATAAAAGGAAATCATTTCTAAATCGAATTTTGATTGGTGACGAAAAGTAGATCTATTTCGAGAACCCTAAGCGTAAAAGATCATGGGTAACTCGGAGAACCGGCGACATAGACTGCAAGACAAAGTCGCTATGGACGGAAGACAATGCTTTGTGTTTGGTGGGATCTATTATGAACTGCTGAAGCCTGGCGAAACAATTAATACAAAACGCTACCGACAACAATTGATCAATTTGTATCAAACTGTGCGTGAAAAACGACCAGAATATGACCAAAGACAACATAAAGTGATTGTGCTTCACGATAATGCACCCTGCCACACAGCAAAACCGGTCAAGGATATGATTGCGACGTTTGCCTGGAAAATCCTTCCGCATGCGGCTTACTCACCAGACTTGGCGCCTTCCGATTTTCACTTGTTTGCACCAATGTGACACGCACTTGCTGACCAGCGCTTCACATTTTACGAAAATTGTTCCATGACTATTTTGCAGCACAAGAGGCACAGTGTTTTTGGTCTGGCATCCACACATTGCCGGAACGATGGCAGAAATGTATCGCTAGCGATGGCCAATACTTCGAATAAAATAGTTCTTAGCATTGTCATCCAATCACTCTGTCTTTTCTGTATATAAATTCCGGTTTCATATTTACGCACCTGGTATGTTGATTTATGTAAAGTGGTATGTAGTGTCTAGTTTCTAAAATTTACATATCAAGGCTCACTAAACCTTGAGGATGTTACTTTGATTTAATGTGTATATATATTTTGATGTAGGTCTTGAATATTTTACTTCAATTTGTACTTTGTCATAACGTGAATATTGAGCTCCGAAAATAGTAAGATTTGCAGGAGCTGAAACTAGAATTTTGCTGATGTTCAGATAGCACATAGGAACGGGAAAGAGTGGAAGTTTCCATGAGAAGTAACTACAAATGCCTGTTTTATTTTGATCTTTGCATTTTCAGCTGATGGAGAGGCCCGGATCCAAAAAGTGTGTAAGGAGAAGACGAGTCTACTGCTTCAGATTTAACAGGCGTTTTTCGGTCATATTTAACCCCGCTCACCCCGCGGATTCGGGTGATGCCGTTTGATATATATGAGCGAATTTTGCTTTAGCGGACAGAGAATCATCCAGCTCTTGGTAGGAGCAACATCTTCCAAAAAAAGCACTCTACGATGTGGTTCTCATCGTGAATTTAAGTTCGAAGTATTATTTGTAACTTAGTTTTTGAACAGCTATATAGTAAATGCCAAAGTCCGAGATACGAATAAAAGAACAGAAAGACGACAGTGAGGCTGTATTCTGGAATGCATGCGATTTATTGGTGCGATTACGTCTTTCAAGCATAACTTTTTGCGAATATATCAATTGATGATTGGGAAAATTGTAAATGTATGTGTTGTCATCCTGAATAGCTGACCTATGAACACCGAAGGGGACCAATCGATTCCTGTGTGTGTTCCATTCCGACAATTACGCTGGGGAACTTCCTAAAAATCAAGCCTGTAAATAATCGAAATATATAGCTTATTAAATTTGAATATGTTGTTTGGAAATTATTTTTAAAAAATCGTGCCTATCTTGTTCCATTACTGATATTGCATTTCTTTATCACGAATTCGAGCCCAGTGGTGGACTATTTGGTACAAAAGTTGCTCTGCCAAACCTTGCATCGACTGATCTATCCGGCACCAGATCAAAAATTTCTAAATAAAAAAAAGATAACTACATATTAATGAATGTAATTGTGGTTTTTTGCCATCAGGGGATATACATGTTTGTTTGTGTATATCTGTGTGCTCAAAGTACGTGCTATTTACTATTAGCGTTTCTGAAATCGCAAAGTTCTTATTACGAACGCCATTTAGCAAGGGAAAAGTGTAAGCATATGGCAACACCAAATGAGGCGTGGGCGCATTCATCAGACTGTGACAAAATTCGAACCACCACTTACACTTCACGCGATGAAAAATCCCGTCCTGAGTTCATCCGTCATTGCAAAGCAACTTTCTCGAGAGGATTCATGGTTATTGCTGGATACTGCTTTCAAGGCAAGTAAACTATTCGGGAAGTAATTTATGCAGACGACCTGTCCCGTTTGTATGGAAATGTCATTAATCAAGCCTCTGTTGATGTGGATAAGGCTTCATCTCATACGTCTCATTCCAATGTAACGTTCTGTAACAGATGGGGCAAGGCAGTGGAGTTCAGGCTATTCCATTTCAAGGTATACCGGGAAGTCACGAGATACCATTCATATGTATTTCTGCGAACTATTGAAAAGGAGACTTTCATCTCATCGTGTCACCACTCTCCGGGGTCTGTAGAAAGCTTGTAAGGAAGAGTAGGAGAGGATTTCACATTCTGTACTTCGTTGTAGCCTTCTATAATGGACGTTACGATGCAGACCTTTTGCCAAGATCACCAAGACATGGTGATCACATTGAAGCCAACCGATGGTGATCCCGTTGGTTTCGAAAGATAGGTGCTAATTCAAGATAAGACACATGTAAATGCATTGCCCTTCTGTATAACTTTACAATTTAATCACTATATATCTCAAACGTATTTACAGCTTAAAGCAGAAGCATGTTTTAATATTATAACACACTTATTAGCATACTAACATTAAGCACATATATTTAATCTTAACCCTTCTAGACTCCAGTAAAGCTTTTCAGTCTGTTGATCAAGACATTCTTCTCGCTAAATTAGAACATAACTAACTTTGCCAAACATACAGTCCAATGATTTCACTCGTACCTGATATCTCTTCCGGAGTTTCACAAAGATCAATTATTGGTCCATTATTATTTCCGATATTTATGAATGATATTACGTCTCAGCTTACTAAATGCAACTATCATCTATATATGGATAACATGCAGGCTTATAATAACATCTGAACGTAATGATCTTGGCAATACAGTAAGCAAAATCAATTCCGATCTAGAAAGCATATACGTTTGGTCATAATACAACGGTTTTTTATCTAAGTCCAAGCTTATCTGATTGTATAATAATAGGGTCCACAAATGTATTAGCAAATATAAATCAAAATTCGTATGTACAAAAAGTTTACATTAGGAACAAGGAAATAAAGAGAGAAGATAAAGTCAAAAGTCTCGGTATTATTCTTGACGAAACTCTATCATGGTCAGAACATGTGAAACTAATATCCAAGAGAGTGCATATGAAAATGCACACACTCAATCTTTTGAAAAACTTTCTTCCTCAACAAGTTAAAATCACCTTGATACAATCTCTCATATTCCCGATCTTTGATTATTGTGACGTAGTCTATAATGATCTGTCTGTTAGTCTAGCAAACAGATTACAAATAATGCAAAATAGATGTGTTCGGTTCATCTTCAGTGATAAACGAAATGACCATTCATCAAGCAGGTACGCTGCTCTGACATGGCTGAAACTGAAAGAGAGAAGTTC
>JAGDQP010039535.1:0-17689 GCA_022664845.1 Lepisma saccharinum | reverse complement strand
TGGCATAATTTGTCTTGCTAAATATTGTATTTGTAACTTATCTCTAGGATTCTTAAACGCAATGATATAATGCGCGTTTAAGGATACATCACGTGCATATTTTCCTTTGGGAAATAAATTTTGAACTATAAAAATAACAGTTAGATTCTTATGATGGGAGAATTTAGTAAAATTTTTTGAAACATCAGCATTAGTTTCACTCATAAGAATTAACAAAGATTTTCCTGAATTTCAAAAGTATTCATATCAGGAATTCCAAAATGAAATCGTATATTACATATTTCATTAGATAATTTAGGAATCACAGCACCATAGCACGAAAATATTTCCTTAAAATGAGTAGAAAACATCATTTCACGATAAATTAATAATCTATTTACAAAATAACTTTTACCAGCTCTGCTGGGACCTGAAACGAGGATAGTGGCAGGATGAAGGAAGGGAAGCATCATGAGCTAGTGACAAAAGAGAAATGAACTAATAGTCATTACTTCGTTTTCTTTTATAACCAAAAGGAAGTGTTTCGAATTCATGATGAAATTTTCGTTTACTTGGTACATTCTTATGTGTTTTTATTTCTGACCTAGATATAATTTTGAATCCTGGCTTACTATAGATACCATTAGGATTACTAATGATTTTCTTTTCATAATCATGTTTAACTAAATTTAGAAAATGATCAAAATCAATAATTTTACGTGCACGACAATTTAAAGTGATTCCCCGAATTTTGAAAGTGGGTTTAATATTTCCAGTGTTAATTTCCCTGTCCTTATATGAATAATTCTTCTGCCCTAACCCAATGAAAATAGGGATCTCCCACCCCTATTTGATCTCATTAGTTAAATTTCCTAAATAGTTCCCTGTAGGAAGCAATAGAGGTTGATTTCTCTTTTGTCTGTAGAAGATAGAATCTGTATCTGAATAGATAACATTTTCTATTCCCACTTTTTCTAATATACCATATAATTCCAATCTAGCCCATGATGAAATAAAGGCTGATAAGAGAACATTACAAAAAGAATTAGGTGTATTTACATTTTCTAAATCCCTATATGTTACTAACAAGGCATCTTCACCGATTAGAAGTAAATTTTGTACTTCAAAGTGAGGTGTTCGGAGAATATCCAAGAAGGATTTAACATCATGAACTACTCTGGTCTGTGCTAAATCAGTTCTCTGTCCCCACTTCCCAAACAGAGAATTTAAAAACAGTTTTGCAATATAGCGCAAACCAGGGTTTTCACTGATGTTATCAGGATTGAGTTGTATACCTTCATGCTCCGCATACTCCTCAATATACTTCTGCTTTTCATCCTCACTAACACACCGAGATGGAAAACCAGAAGCTTCGTGTTTCATCTGCAAGAAATTATTAACATAATCTTCAAATAACCCTCTTTCATCTTGAACTCATAAATTCGATAAGTATCAAGAATAGTATAACCTTTCTTCATACTTTCATGCAATTCAGGAGTACAAAACGTGCCGGTGAAACAGCGTTGATCAACAGTATGGTTACAATCATTACTATTCATTTCCTCCATACAAGTACGACAGAGGCCGAATACAAAGCGACCATTAGCATTATACAGAAGCAAAGGAATAGCAAGATCTTGAGGAGGAAGAACCTTGCAGAAACAACTCCGTGAATTTGTTTGGGATTAGGACATGCTTTCCCTCGATAAATGGTAGGCTTACCAATAGGGAGAGGTTTCTTTTTCATGACATATGGATATAAACTGCATATATCGACATAACGAATAAATTCGTCTTCAGGACACTCATAAAGTGATCTGAAAACTTCCGTTCTACCTCCCTTGAAAGAATCTTTCGGCACTAATCCACCTTCAATATTTTTACAATGATCTTTAATAAACTGCCGAATATGTGGATTTTCCTTGACTTGTCCATCCCAATCACATTCATAGATTTCTACAAGTTTTAGACCACATGTTTCTAAATATTTCTTTCTCCTCATTGTAGCAATATGTCGGTCATTTAATGTTTCATCATTTGTGCTATTTAAAGGCACATGGCGACCTTGCTTAATGCATGAATGACCATGATAAAAGCATCCATAAAATTCATAGGCAGTACGATGATTCTTATCATACCCGTCCACTTTAAATCGTCCCAATTGAACTTCATCTCCATTTTCAGCCGTATGAATAGAAACATCATTTCCTATGAATTCCATGTACTTTAACAATTTTAATGTTTTTTTACTATGAGGGTTACGTTGTCGATACCCGAACGGGGGAATTATAGGAATACTTTTCTCTTCTAAATATAAAAAGCGAAAGCATTCCATAGCACATGCAGCAATAGTACTTACTTGAAGAAAACACTGGATCCCATCAGTCTTTTTTTCAATTAAGTCTGAGAATTTAATGACCCACTCACATAATACTCGAACATCGTTCCTACAGTATTCTAACATCTCACGTTGTAAGTTAAACGTTAGATCTTTTTGCACACACTCCTTATACCAAACCTCTAAAGCTTCGCGTTCAGTTTCTGATTTACCTTTATCATCAAAAAGTTTAAGTTCTGGCCATGCTGCATCATAATCTTGATTATCCTCAGTATTCAATAAAAACAGGAAATCTCCCTTCTTTAAACTTTCAGCTAATCCCATGGTAGCCGGTAATTTAGATAATTTTACGGACATGAATTAATACGTATCTTTAAAAGTAATATTGCGTACACTCATCTGGATAACTTTCGCACCTTGGTTAATTATTTCAGGAGTGATCTTTCTTTTTCAATGAGTGCACGCGCAACAAACACGGAATCAAATTTCGCGGAGTTATGCGCTAGACAGACTACTGAATTAAACTTGTAACCTTCCTGGAGAACATGTTTTACAAAACTTTCTATATTGTAAAACAAAAAGTCTCTTTCACCTTGTGAATTACCACATTGAAAGCATTTGTAATTCTCCTCCATATGATCCTTACATTTAAAACAGAGGTGTGAGGCACATATTAGGTTTGGCCGGTGTTCACGTTCACCTTTTTCATTTGGATTGAGTAGCATGGTCTCAATATCATATACGATATAGCAAAAATCAGTTTCTGATTTCGATTTCGTCTTTTGTACGAAACAGAAATGATTTTCATTAACGTACAACTTGCAGATAGTGCAGAACATGAGGGTTATTACTCTTTCTTTTTCGGGTATCAACCTGTACTCCACACTGATAACACAATTTTACATAGTAACATACAGGGTTTCCCCTCGCCCTCGTATTATGGTTATTATAATATGATTGCGAGGGCAAAGTTCTTAAACAAGTATTACAAATAATGGATCTCTCCTCATCAGAAGTTTCAAAATTATGATACTCCTCGCAATGTTCGCAAAGGTATTCACACTTACGTTTACTACGACGTTCATATGGCTTCAAACAATGTCTACAATAACCCTTACTTCTTACAAAGGCTGTAATAGTCTCAATAACGTCGAAATGCTGGTCATGGTAAAATAAAAATAATTTGTTTCTGGTTTGCAAATTACCACTATAAATTAGCTTAGGGTCTGGACTAGCTGCTTTGAATGCATATACTACAATCTGGAATCGATTACCATAATAATCTTGGAATTGATCAATATCATCAATACTCCCACCGAAACTTGAAATATTAATATTTCCTCGTTTACAAAGATTTTTAGCTTCCTTTTCCCAATTCTTAGGATGCTCCTTCACATTTCGTACCTTATTATACTCAGAAAGCTCTTTCTTCTCTGCCATAATTAAAGCTCTTGGTAAACGATCGTATGAATTGGCTCCCAACTTACGCACTGGAATAATGTGTGCTTGTAAGTACTCCTCTAGAGGTAAATACTTATCATTATTCCTCTTTTTCGTTCTCCCTGTCCGCAAATAGGGTCGGATATGTTAGCCTTAACGATTACACTATCAGCTAACAGGAAAGATTCATTCGAGTTGAGAACATTCTCAATCGAACGCAAAATATGATCGGTAGTTAAATGGATTCGTCTACGCGACGGAATAAAGACGTCTTTCCCGTTGATGTCATTGCTACTTTCTATACTGAATATGACCCAGGCTTGTGGATCAGCATTAGATAATAAATTATCTAATGCAAATTCAAAAAGTTTCTCAATATAAGCACTCGAGGTTAACCTAGAGGACCCGGCTTTCCCACGTATGGAGATTTCCCTACATTTGACTGGAAATTTACCAAACCCGCGCACGCGTTCATCTATAATTTCAAAATAATCATACCCTGTTCCCTCTTGCACTATCTCTGAATTCACATCTTTTTCAACTTCCTTAATTCTATTTAATATATTTTCTTCCGTCTTAGGACTTAATTGAGTTCCCCAACCCTCGTAATAATCATAGGCCTGGTCACATAACTCATTACCCTTTGGAGAAAAAACACAGTCCGTATCACACGAAATGTTATCAACAATCGCTGAAGTAGAAGGAATAGCTGGAGGAGCCATAAATGAAGTAGAAGCTACAGGACTGCAAATAGGTCTTGCTGTAGTTACGAATGTAGTTGCCTGTTTAATACAGACGTAACTACATTGACAGGAACAGAAGTAGTAGTAGAAGTACAGGATGAAGTTATTGAAACAGGCAATGAAGTTACAGTAGAAACAGGAAATGAATCTCCAAAGGAGAGGGAGTACTCCCGACTGTGAGGGACAATATTCAATGAATCATCTGAATTCATAAAAACATGTACTTCTTGAATATCATCTCTCACAACCGCAATCAAGCCGAAGAGAAAAGCGAGATGTGGGTGAAACATTATCCCATTATTCGCGTCAATGGGATAAGTTAGCAACATATAATGTTGGAAAGCCAGCCTAGCATTAGAGGGGGAGTTAAAGAAACCAGCATTACATAGTTGAATTAAACCGTTTACATGAAGACATGCACCAAATATCTTATTCAAATTAGAGTGGGATAGAAGGCGAAGATGAAATAGAAAGTTAAAAACATTACCAGAATGTCTGGGTAGTATTCCCTGCACGGCTAAACGACACAATTCCACCAACGTCTCATACATTGAGTCACAGTCGGCGAATCCTTTAGCCTTCTCAGCTAGAATAAGATGATCCGCACAGGTGACTCCAGTGGTACAATCCATTATTGATCTTCTTCAATCCCTTATGCAAAAGTTGATTCCTGTAAACAATATATAGAAATTAACTCGTTATTCATAAAAACAAACTCATACTATGAAAATCGACTAGATAATTTCTGTGTTTAAAGATGTTCCTCATCTATTATTTTAAGAAAAGTTTAATTGATTATGTTAAAATCATTAAATAATTTTTCACTCTATGTCATACATAGGTATTAATAAAACAAGCGATATTGAGAAATGATACGAAAGGTTCACAGAATACGGGAAAAGTTAAAACTTGATAGAAAACTGAAATTAACCTCTGTGTGAAGTTTCTCTTGACTGATCACACAAATCGTAAAACCACATTTTTACCATTGGGCCAACCAATTTTTTACCGTTGGGCCAACCAACTTTTACCATTGGGCCAATTTTCTTACCGAGATTTTCTACCGTTGGGCTAATCAATTTCTTACCACTCTTATAACTACATCTTTATTGACATTTTCTTACCATTCCGCCATGGACATTTTCTTACCCTTCTACCATTCACATTTTCTTACCGTCGGCCTAATCATATTTTTATTAGAATTTTACTTCTCGTGAAACCACATTTTTAATTCAAATTCATCATCATTTGCTCAAACATATTTTAAAAATAAAGATCAATCATAAAAAATCATTCCTTTATGAAAAATCTACTTACCTTAAATCAAATGTTTCCTTTTTCAGTAAAAATCTGGAGACAGTAATTTAAGAAAGGTCCTCTTAAAAATGTTTCCAATATATATGGTCTAAATTGAAATCTAAAAAGAAAAAATAAGTTATTATTATTATTATTATTCACTATTCATATTTTAACTTCACACACTTTCTACATAATACTAATAAACATTCTTTATACAACATTCTTCTAAAAGAAATAGATATCTTAGTAATATACTCTAGATATCCTAACTCACACTGTGAATACCTCAACATAACATTCTTTATACAATATTCTTCTAAAAGAAAGGGATATCTCATTAATATACTCTAGATATCCTAACTTTTAGTATGAATATTTCAACATGACATTCTTAATACAATATTTTTTTCTAAAAGAAAGGGATATCTCAGTAATATACTGTAGATATCCTAACTTATACTATGAATACCTCAACATTTACGCTTCGCATTTAATTTTAATAAAAGAAATCAAATTACCTTTAATTCAAGTTTCACTCAGCTAGAAGAATAAGAAGAAGGAACTGAACACAGTGTACTCTTCACTTTCTTTTGAAACCCTAAAAATAAAAAGTTAATTATCATTAATATTTTAAAAACAGTCTATTTGATTATGCTAAAGTTACTCTCAATCATACATAGTTATAAATAAAAAGTACTACTCTGAAATACTACAAAAATTTCACAAAATAGCTGAAAACTCTATAGAAACCCTCATTTCACCTGTTTGAAGTTTCTCTTGATCACTCAAATCGTAAGGAAGATGATTTAAATGACTACTCAGTGTCTTCAATATAAGCCCTGTTCAAAATCTTACTGCATTATTTCCCTTCCTCTATCTACCGTCCTGAACCATAGATACCCCAAACATAATAAATAAGGAAATAAAATTTAATTTCAAAGTAAAGTCTATACACCTTAATAAAAGAATAGAACATCCGCATAGCATTTGTTAGGTCTTGAGTCCGATTCCCAATGGCTAACCATTCTGAGGTTTTTTCAATATAAACACTACCGAAAATTTTCCAGCATTCTTTCCCTTCCTCTATCTGCCGTCCTGAGCCATAGATGTCTGAAGACCATAGATAAATGTAAGTCTGATTCACTGCATCAGATCATCTTCTGATTTTCAGCGGTCGCACCAGGCAGATACCAGGAGGGTATTTCATACTTTCATCGTAAAGTCGAATATAAGTTCGAAAATTTCAGAGAACCCCCATGAAAAGTCTAGCAGAATCGCTGTTCGTATGCCTCCCAGTGGCTATAGATGTAAACGGTTTACTCATGAGGTCTGATCACTATCAAGCTTTCGTCGTAAAAAAAAGTTCGAATGTGTTCGAAAAATTTTAGAGAACCCCCCACAAAAAAGTCTAACAGAATCGCTGTCCGCATGTCTCTCAGTGAGTATAGATGTAAACCATCCACTCAAAAGTCTAGCAAAATTGCTACCCGCATGCAAATGGTAGAATGATGTCATCAATATAAGCCCTACCTAAAACCGTCACACATCTTTTCCCTTCCTCTATCTGCCGTCCTGAGCCATAGATACCTCAAAACTTAATAAATAAAGAAATAAAAATTTAATTTCAAAGTAAAGTCTATATGGCCTTAATAAAAGAGTAGACCATTCGCATAGCATTTGATACGTCCTGACTCTGATTCCCAATGACTAAGCATTCTGAGGATTTTTCCACACTCTCACGAGACAAGTGATAGAATGATGTCTTCAATATGAGCCATAGCTAAAACTATCGTGTATCCTTTCCCTTCCTCTTTCTACCGTCCTGAGCCATAGATGCCTGAATACCATAGATAAATGTAAGTCTGATTCACTGCATCTGATCATCTTCTGATTTTCAGCGGTCGCACCAGGCAGATACCAGGAGGGTATTTCATACTTTCCTCGTAAAGTCGAATATAAGTTCGAAAATGTCAGAGAACCCCTATAAAAAGTCTAGCAGAATCGCTGTTCGTATGCCTCCCAGTGGCTATAGATGTAAACCATACTCATGAGGTCTGATCACTATCAAGCTTTCATCGTAAAAAAAAGTTCGAATGTATTCGAAAATTTTAGAGAACCCCCCACAAAAAAGTAACAGAATCGCTGCCCGCATGCCTCCCAGTGGGTAAACATGTAAACCATCCACTCAAAAGTCTAGCAAAATTGCTATCCGCATGCAAATGGTAGAATGATGTCTTCAATATAAGCCCTACCTAAAACCATGACATATCTTTTCCCTGCCTCTATCTGCCGTCCTGAGCCAAAGATACCTCAAAACGTAATAAATAAAAAATAACCATTCTGAGGTTTTTTCCACACTCACATAAGACAAATTCTAGAATATTTTCTTCTATATAAGCCTCTCACCAAAATCTACCTACATCCTTCCCCTCCCCTCCTCCTTTATCCTCCACCCTCAGTCTTAAATGTGTAAGGCTATAAATAAAAGAAATTACATTCAAATTGAAACTATCATAGTAAAGTGTAGTAAAACAACACAGTTTGAAATCGTTTAAAATGGTAAAACATTACATTTATGAAGTTTTTTCAAATCTATTTTCTCTAAAAATAAAAAAAATTATTTACCTTTAATTCAAATTTTCCATCAAGAGTCAGAACACAATAAAATCTGAAGTGAAGAACGTTTTTTAAGAACTAGTAAAGGTAAAATGCTCTCCTACTTTGATATAACAAGTTCAATGTTACTCGAAATAATGAACATTCAATTGAACAGCTTAACATTATATAGGAATTTATTATCTATAAACTACACATGCTCTACATCACATGTGTTTGTATCTGATGTTATTCAGTGTCCTTATTTCATCAGCTTTCAATTCAATGTTAAATATCTCTCACAAACATTATTCAAATATCTCATGTTATCCGCTCTCTGTATTACATCAGCTATTGACTTCACTGCTACAATATCTCCTTCAAACATTACGAAGACGCATCATATCTTTCCCCAAAAACACTATCCAACATTTACACAGATAGTGAGCAGTCTTTCACTGACCTGTTTGCATTTTCATCAGACGTCACGAGTTTGAGTACACGCTTTCATCAAATAATACGACAATGTTCCACTATGTAATTTATTTATTTATTTTCTTTCTTTCTATCTATCTTTCCCAACAGAGGCATGAGATTATTCCATCAGCTATTGACTTCACTGCTATATTATCTCCTTCAAACATTACAAAGACGCATTATATCTTCCCAAAACACTATCCAACATTTACACAGATAGTGAGCAGTCTTTCACTGGCCTGTTTGCATTTTCATCAGACGTCACGAGTTTGAGTACACGCTTTCATCAAATAATAGTTAAGACAATGTTTCAATCTTCAAACAAGATTATACACAAGCCTCATTTCTTCACGTGAATTTAATCTTCTGTAAATTAGGTCTATTTTATCATATATTTAACTAAGCCGGAAATTAAACTACAATGGTTTGAAAAACAAGTATCATACAAACTTTCTGATCTCATTTTCTTTACTTATTTCATCAGATTCCACGCTCGCTGTTAACATGTCATAGCTGATTAATCTCAACATTGCATCAGGCTAGACTTTAACTTGGAACGCTTTCAAAACGAGTATGATAGTTCGTGTACAAATCAGAGAAAAGATTACTTCAGTTTAAACCTCTTTGCTTACTGTTCAGTCGTTTTCTAAATCGGTCTGTAATTTCACCTTCACAAAACTTTATACATGAACAACATTATCCTCCATATTAAAAAGGCTGAACTTCATAGCAAATCATCAAAATAAAATATATGATAACCTCCTAATACTACTAGTTCATCGGGGCAGGTCCTTTGCAACAAGTTCAGTCTTCCCAATATGCATACTAACTCAACAAAATAAAATGTGTTAACCTCGTAATAGTATCAGTTCATCGTGAACAGGTCCTTTGCGTCGGACACACTTTTTGTTGTTTTCTGTACAACAAGTTCCGCCTTCCCAATATGTATAGTACCCCATCAAAATAAATGTCATAAGTTCGGCCTTCCCATTATGTAACTCTCCTAACACTATCAGCTCATCGTGCCAAGTCCTTTCTAACAGCTTCAATTCAATATGCATAGTAAAAAAATTGACCTGCCATGTTAAAAAAATATTTAAAAAAATTATTTGACCTGCATGTTGCCATATTTCTTCATTGACCTGTGCGGTGTTGCCACGTCAAATCAACAAAAAGTGTGTCCTCTACTACTAACCTGACAAAAAGAAGTCATACAGAAGGGACTCTAGTTCTGCTCCACAGCTAAACCAAACACTTTGGCCCTCATAAAGGCCGTGAAACATTTCAGGTAGCACATGGACAGGCATTATCAGTGGGTATTACGTGAGATAAAACAAATTTACTGAAGTATAAAATGGCCCTCCCACAATTAAAGGGAAGTGATATTGAACCAGTCATTCATTATTTACGAAACCGTACTGGTCACCTATAGAAGATGATAGAACTTCTTAAAAGTAAGACGAGACAAAATCTCACCCCACAACAAAGCCGTACATTGTACATAAATAAACGAAAAGCAAGTAAAAACATTATTATCGAACTCACAGACAAATCAGTCCGACTAATCATCCAAGGGGAAATTGACAATGAAAAAGAAGTATCTCCTAACTGAAAGATACCTCCTTCAGAGAGGTAGATCAAAATGTCAGAAATATATTGAAAATTATAAAAATGAAACTAATCTATTTTGAAAACCAGCTTGTAGATACTGAAGCACTTATACATACGTAAATTAATCTACCCTAATGCAAAGCTAGCGAGGCTTTACCTCGTACCAAAGTTTCACAAACAACCATGACTGATGCCTGATCTACTGCTGGGGAAACCCATAGTTTTACCATGCAACAGCCCAATAATATATTTGGACAAATAGTTAATACATTTTCTCATGAAACTGTCACCTACTCAACAGTGCTCGAAGTGGGCTAGAAATATTAAGGAAATGCATGCCGAAGTGGGTTAGAAATATTAAGAGAATGCATGCCGAAGTGGGTTAGAAAAGGTAAGGTAACGTACGCAAAAGTGGGTTAGAAAAGGTAAGTGAACACTGGCACCCATTGGCGGCGATCCACTAATCAAAGTAAAAGCAATGAACTCGCAATAATAATAAAGTAGGGGAACGGTAGATCCAAAATTAGAAAGTTAGGGAACTCACTTTCCCCCACTTCGAGCACTGATACTCTACCAGAATGATCTAAAGACACTTCTGATTTTGTGCAGAAAATTAGAAAAATTGAAAGAATATATTTAAAATATATATAATACAGTTATGGAAATATCTGATAGAACTAGTTTCAAATTACTATCGCTCTAGGCATGAATTGTTAACTGCAGCATGTATGGAGGAAGCGTTGGAGCCACTACCCCAGATCTTCTGAAAAGGGGTCTGGAAATTCTAATGTATAATAATTTCATTACTTCTGCCAACAAGAGGCTCCTTCAAAAAATAGGCAGGGCTACTGGGGCATCTGTTTCTGCAGTCTATGTTAACATGTATGTACATGCATAACTAACATTGACTGTGAAACCTATACTTGAATACTGATTTGTTTATAATGTAGAAAAATTTCTTGGTACGGAAGAACAACTAAAATCCTATATAGATAATTTACACAAGAATGCAGGAGAACTTGAGATCACGCTTGAGTTGAGCTAAATTAGGATACACTAAGGATAAGACCAAACTGACATCTGAAAACGGACGTATATTAAAAACCTACCATAAGACACGAATTTTTATATACAAACACGATACATCCCACTTTCCTAAAAAAAATCACTTAATAAAAGTTAGGAATTATGTTTGAAAACAAATACAAACAATGGACAAGAACTAAGAAAGAGACTAAGAGAAATGTGAAGAGCATTTATTGCCAGGGTATACAAGAAGAGAATGGTTCAAACAATATTCAAAGAACTTTTGCAATCAGTCGGCAAAAAGGCTAAAAGAACAAAATGTGAAACAGAGCTATTTTGCCTGTAGAAGACAATACGATATATGAGGAAAAACTGATCAAATTAATCCAGAAATTCTGGGATGAAATCAAGAAAGAACATGATACACAGAACTGGCGGGTGAGGATGCCACAAGGCCCACCGCTCATCGTACAAAAAAGACCAAAGAACTTAAAACAACACCTAACCGAAGCAACTTTCACACTAAACAATTGACGATTTACAACAATTAACCAAGAAAGAACCCAGCATAGCTAACAACATACCAAAATACATAAGGAAAGAAGAGAGCACTGACACTGAAGCTAGACACCATTAAGGAAACGGAGAGACCAATTACAAATGGTTCCAGTTAAAATACTCCAAAATAAAAGAAATAATTAAAACATAAAATAAATCCTAAAACCAATCAGTGGAACAAATGGATCTAAAACGAGAGTTTAAAGCGATAAACCAAAAAATGGTTGAACTAGTACAGAAATCCACTAAATGAAATCTATAGGAACCTCTTTGGCGGAAGATATACATATAATTTGCACATCCGCACATCAATTAAGAATTGTTCCATACAGTCAACCGACAGTTAAAGGGAGATACATATAAAGTGTATACAGCTTCCACAAATGCTAGAAGAGATAATAAAACAAAGGTCCTAGATAGTAAGCAAGTAGCCGTAAATTGACAGCCACACAGTAAAGCAGATTATATATTTATTGCTGTTATTGTTATATATTTCTTTAGTATCTCCATTTGTATGTGTCATATGAGCAGTTTTACTTCATAAATTTCACATAATATGTTTAATATATTATATTAAACCATAATTTGCAATTTTTAAACAAATAAGGGATGAAAATGTAAAGCATTAAGGAAGTATCTTTTAAGTATCTCAATACTTTTTTGTTGTATCGGTATCTTTATCGAGATACTATTTTAAAGTATCGTAATATCATAACAGATACTTTTTGCGCAAGTATCGTGTATTGGTATCAGATACTTTTTAGGAGCATCTGATGCAACTATGGTTATGTATTACTTTCATGCTTTGTTCAATACTCTCGAACAGTTCATAGAATGCTACAATTTAGTATTCATAGAATGCTAGCAGTAAATGCTAAAATTTAGTAGATTTATGTTCGCCTTCTTTACTTGGATTGTACCTGAACTTTAAATAAATTCAATAGGATCTGTCGAACTTAATAACAGTCGTAATAGAGGAGGAACAACGAAAATTCACTTTAAGGAATCTAGTTTTGTGAAATAGTAGTATTTACAGCTATTTCAATATTTATTTTATTTTATTCTTCAAATTTGAACCCTAGAGTACACGGGTTGTGCCTGAGAAACACGCAGGAAGGAATGAATATATTTTTCTGTTTTTCCAGTAGATGTCAGATATATACTATTGTGTCACTTAGTGTACCTTTCTTTGCGGTTGCCGAGAGTCAATAGTTCATATTTGTATAGTTAGTGCTTGAGTTGTCTGTGAGCGGGAAGGTATTGTTTTTTTTTTGTGTGCCTGTCAGGCACAAGCGCGTAACGGAAAGCGTTGATTGAATTACGTTGGGACACTCATAATTCGTGTTTTGTAGAAAAATGTCAATGAAATTGACTTTAGAAGAAACGATAAATTTGATCGAAAACAGTGACCAGAAGGAATTTGATTTTTCGGACGATGATTCGGACTCTGATCGCTCTTTTCAACTTACTAGTTCTAATAACAATGACAGTGAACTTGAAGTGTGGAAGAAGGAGTTTGCAATCTTTCTAGCAGTGGAACGGAACAAACATCACCTCTTGCACAAGCAAAATCGGCATGTTTCTATGAGGGGAGAACAAGGATCACCAACTGGGTAGTGAATATCCCGCTCTGAATGTCAGAACCCGAAGCCATAACATTGTGTCAAAATTACTGAGTGTAGTTGGAAATGCAAAGAATGTACAAACAATAGAAGATTTTTGGTTCTTGTTTTTCAGTGAAAACATTATTGAACTCATTTTTGGCAGCACTAATATTTCCATCAAGAAAGTAGAAACTCAGTATAAAGATAAATTTTACTGTAAGGAAACAACAAAGGAAGAAATCAAGGCATTTCTGGGTCTCTTATATTTATGCGGTGTTTTGCATGGTGGTAGATTGAATATAGGCACCAATATGGAGTTGGTGGTATAAATATGGAACTGGAATTGAAGTCATCGCAACTGCAATGTCACAAAGATTTCGATTTCTTTTCCGATGTATAAGGTTCGATGATATAATAAACACAAGAGAAGAAAGAAAGAAAAACGGCAAAATGGAATTTAGGGATTTTTTGTTAACGTTTGTTGATAACTGTAAGAATAACTACACTCCAGGAGAATTTCTCACGATTGATGAAATGTTAGTAGCATTTCGTGGGAGGTGTAGTTTAAGCATATACATCCCTTTCAAGCCATCCAAGATAAGATAAGATAAAATGAATTGTATGGGCGGTAACAGCACTATAGCTTACGTCCGTCCCGACATGGGGGAAGCCCCTTATCTTTGTCACGTCTAAAAATAGCTGTTAACTAAAATGATAAAAGCATATAAAAGCTGAAGATGTAAGGTCTTCAGAAAAATTAAATCGTAGTAAAAACTAAAGAGGTATATTGTCTTTAGCATAAAAGGTAAAAACGTGAAGGTTGTAAATAGGCCTTCACAAAAATAAAATAATACTACATTAAAAACTTAACAGCTATGTGACATAATCATCTCAGACAGACGGAGATAAACCTGTCTCACAGACATAATCAAGCCATCCAAATATGGAATAAAAGTATTTATTCTTGCATATTCTAAGACACTTTATGTTAGAAATTTGGAAGTATATGTTGGTCAAAAAGCCGTATTCTGTCAGCAACAAACCTGAAAACGTTGTGTTGCGATTGTTACAGATAGTATTGAATACTGGGCGAAATGTGACTGTTGACAATTGGTTTATAAGCTACAGATTTATTCAAGAACTGGTGATACCTTACAATATTACAATGGTTGGCACGCTTGGAAAAACAAATATGAAAAAATACGGAAAGAATTTATTGAAACAAAAAAGCAGGGAAATAAACTCCAGCATTTCTTATTTCCAAGAAAACTATATCCCTGGCTTCTTATGTTCCGAAGAAGGGGAAATGTGTAGTACTACTTTCGTTAATGCACCACGATAACAAAATTGACAGTGAAACCGGTGATAGTAGAAAACCTGAAATGATGACCTTTTACAACATGGCGAAGGGAGGTGTGGATGCGGTAGTGCAATGTGCGCAGAATATGACGTAGGTAGAAATGTACGTAGATGGCCACTGTGTTTGTTCTATGCACTTACGAACATTGCTGGAATAAACACCTATATTGTGTTTCGATCAAATACTAATCAAGAGAACCCTATATCAAGAAGGCAGTTTCTCAAGAACTTAGGACTAACCTTAGTTGCCGAACAAATGAGGGAAAGAGCCCAGCTACCTTATCTGCCGCGGCACATCAGGGATTCCGCTGCAAGACTGTCAGGTTTTATACCAGAACAAAAGGAAGACCCATTGCCAGGAAAAAGAGGGAAATGCTGCAAGTGCAAAAACAGTGGAACACGGTTCTTTTGTAAGTTATCTTCACACCGTTTTCAACCATAAATCTAAATTTTGACGACCATTGCTCGTTGAATATGTTTTTGATCGTACTATATTTACTTAACACAGAATGTATTTGAGTGTTTTCTGTTTGTAACGGTAAATCCAAAATTCTTACTTTCTTTATGTTTTCGCTTGCGCTACTTATATTTACAATATTAGTAGAGCCGTGACTATGCACAAATGGAAGCTCTGGGGGAGTTTTACTTAATAACATTTCATACTCTTCATTCGATTTCAATTTCGCACAATATTCATCGACATTTAACTCTATCGCTGCTATCTTTTCAAGTTGAATTTTTACTTGTTTACCTAGCCAGTCGTGTATCATGGTCGGGGTAGGTCGATTATTTCTTGTCTTCCAGTCGAATTCAAACATCACATTATCTTGCCGTATTGTTGACATTATTATAAAGTTTCACGTAACGTTATTTCAAAGATTTTTAAAAAACTTACTACTGCACTTTTACCAAGCAAAATGTAAGTTAAATTCACACAAGTCTTACTTAAGTAAACTTGAACACAGTGCACAAAAACATGTCTACCTATCACAGAGGTTCGTCTCGAACTCGACATCTATACTAAAGGATCATTGCGTCTTTACTTTACCTGTTGTTACTTGCTTGCACATATTCGCGCTCGTCTCTTTTTACCCCTTTCTCTTTATTTTTAATTTTCTCAGTCCCATTATCGTACATTGAGGCGTCTGGATTGTCTGAGAATTTTTTTCCTTATATCTCCTCTTCATTTTTCCTAGAATAATTTCAAATTCACGTACTGTGTTTGACTAAAGCATAATTTTTCATACCGAGATTAGTTTCCAGAATCTCACCACGATATGGGATTTACTTGTTTAAAAGATAATACATACTATGAACATAAATCACATAAAGATACTATAGTTTGATAAAGTATGTGTATGTTTTCTGTCATCTACAGTAACCATAGAAACGTTCTGGAAACATACTTCAGGCTATAATTAAATCATATAGTTCACTTCAAAGTATAATAATTGAAACTTCACACTGTATTTGCATGCCCCTAGGAATTTCTCTTGTCCCTGACTTAAAGAGTTATACCTACACAACTGTGTGTCCTTCTATTTACTAATACGTGATCGCTCTGGTTGTATGTTTTGCCATCCGGGAATATTCATGTTCCATGTGTATCTGAGTCTATCTTCGTGTTCGTGCTTTTACTACTAATTTTTTCGATACCGCGAAGGTTATCAGACTTTCTCCAGTGTTTCTACACTTTTCGTTAAGACTCGATTTGCCTACAGTAGGTTTAAAACTTTCTTCCCTGCCTATCTTTGCGTTGAAATTGCCCCACACTAGTTCCGATTTATGCTCTGTATATTCATCACTGTCCCACAAATAGGCTGTTACCATCTTATAATATAAAACTCATTGTACGTAAAATTTAGCGCGCTTCACTTTTGCTTCCGTGAACGGCGCCTGCGGTGTGTGGCGGAAGCGCTCCATATTTTCTCGACTAACGGCACGAAGTGAGGTGGGGTAGTCAGTCCCACGCTCGGCAGCCTTTAGCTCCCAAAGTGCCCAGGAATACAAAGGATACTGTCGTACTCAATTTGATATTATACTGAGTATACTTCAGAGGGTCAGGCATGGGAACACTGAAGGAAGATTCTTCAGTGGCCTGTCCGGGATTTGAATTACACTTCTTGAAGTGCTCTTTTATTCGGGCAACAAGGCCTGCCATTTCCTTTTTACAGTATGAGTAGTAAGAGCCGCACTATTAATACACTTGCATTTTTGGTTAATGGAACTGAGAAACACGGTGGTAATTATGAGCACTTTAGTAGACGTTTAAACGGGTAACTGCACTTAACAGTAATGGTCTGTTCCCAGAAGCTTTTAGCTTTGCTACTGGGAGATAAGTTTCATTAGCAGCTTAAAAGCCCGAGGTATTTTGTGATAGCTAAGTACCTTGTGACCTAGAAAGGGCTATGGATGGCCATTAGATGACAATGAATGAACTTAAATCTTGAAGACGTTGACGTAGTATGATGTTAAAGGGTGTTTGATATTATCCATGTGTCATTGTTCCTAGAGTACTATAAGATACCAAAGGGAAAGGTTTTTCCGTTACTAAGTGGTAATTACAGTTTCATATTCATGATGTTGAAACGCCCCGACGACAAGATTTTAAAAAAGGAGGAATATATTATACGCAGTAGGGATTTGGCTGGGTGTCTTTC
>JAGDQP010039533.1:0-17690 GCA_022664845.1 Lepisma saccharinum | reverse complement strand
AGTTCTCCATGTAGGTGACACATTTAATACGTTTGTACGAGCTTTTCTGCAGTTGAATAGGCCACTATTTCCCTCGCGCGTTCTGAGGGATGAGACCTTAATAATATTTTTTTCAATTAATTCGGTACAGTCTATTTTATTGTGCAAAAGTCTGTACAAGAAAAGTAGGTCGTTTAATGTTCGTCTTTGACAAAGTTTCTGAAATTTAAAATTATGGATTAAATTGTTGTAAGATTCTATTTCGGGTAGAAACCAGTTCGTTTGTATGTGAGAAAACGTAAAAATTTGCTTTGTACGTGTTCGATCTTCTGTCAACTAGCTTTCATAGAGGTATTCCATATAAGTGAGGCATATTCAAGTTTGGACCTAACATAGGAATAGTAAAGATTTTTCAAAGTGCTATCATTTGCCAATTCTTTGGTTGTCCTAACAAGAAATCCTAGGTTTCTACATGCATCATTGGTTATATTTACCACATGTGGCGAAAAGGTTAGTTTACTATCGAGTGTAACACCTAAATCTTTAATTGTATCATTTTTTTAAGCTAATTATACCATTGATCGAGTAAATGAAATCGTAAGTTTTTTTCCCGTCTGCTATTGGTCATGACTTTACACTTACCAATATTTATTTCAGGTCTATTCCTAGAACACCATTTTAGTATACTGGACAAATCCTATTAAAGCAGTAGACAGTCATCCAAGGACTTTACATTGACAAATATTTTTAAGTTGTCTGCAAACAACAGCTTACGAGAATTTTGAATATACTGTGGTAAGTCATTAATAAATAATAAAAATTGAAGAGAACCAAGATTAGATCCCTGAGGAACACCGGAACCGACATATAAAGCAATTGGTTTTATATTCTTCATATAGAACGGATTGTCTGCGGTTACTTAAGTAATACTTGAAGAAATGGATCATAGAAGGACTAAAATTGAATGTGGAAAGCTTTTGAGTTAGTATATTACGGTCTACAGTATCGAATTATTTTTTAAATCCGTGTATTCAACAACTACTTGTTAGTTATTGTCTATGGCGGAAGCTATTAAGTCTGTAATTATAGCCAGATTAGTTACAGTAGATCTTTTCTGTAAAAAGTTATGTTGATATATTGAAAGTACCGGCTTAACATACTGCATGACCTGATCATAAATGACATTTTCAAAAACTTTATCAACCGTTGACAATATGGCTACAGGATGATAGTTGTCAACTTTATTTTTATTGCCTGCTTTCGGAACTGGACATATAATTGATTCTTTCCACATATCCGGAAATACACTTGTTCTTATTGATAAATTAAATAACGTATATAGGGGTTCTTTAAAAATATCACTACAACCCTTCACAATATAAGCTGGTATATTATCAGGCCCGACTGCCTCTTTCGGTTTCAGTTTCTGTATGGCCTTTTGAATGTCACTTATACTTATTTCTAAAACGTGGAATAATTTCTGACATTCCTCCTGCGAGTCTTCATCAAGTTTATTGTCAGTCGTTTTAATTGAGGAAGATTTATTGTAAATAGATAGGAAATGCTGAGCGAAAGCAGTGGCAACCTCATCGTTGCCAGTCATGTTCTATCCCTCATATAGCATGGGTATTGGAGAAAGATGGTGTGATTTACTTTTGATATAGGACCAGAAGTGTTGTGGGCCTTGTGTTATATTATTTTCAGCATTCGAAATAAACGCATTATGTGCTTTGTCAATTTCCCGCTTCACTTCCTTACGTAATCTGCAGTACTCTTTATAGTGATATTGATGATCGGTCGTTCCCTCCCCCTTAAGCCATTTAACTCGTTGACGCCATTTCATTTTTATTTTGTCTATTATACTTTTTGTAATCCAGCAAGGACATTTTTGTCGTTAGCCTTTTTTTTTTAATACACTTTTGAAATATTGCATAAATTACTTTATCGAACTCATCAACTGCTTCATTCACATCCGTATGTTTTTTTTAAACTTTTGCCAATCTACTTTAGCTAATTCATTATAAGGATATACATAATCCCCTTTTCTGAAAATTGAACCCTAGTAAATTTCTTTTGTTTCTGAGTTTAGGTGATCTCCGCGTGTAAAACTTATACAAAGTGATGGATGGTAAGCATCGTTTTTAACTAATGGATGTAGTTCTCTAACTAATGTTACATTTGGAAGGTTACTGATTACTAAGTCTAATGTTCTCCCTAAGCTATTTGTAACATCATTATGTGATTCCATGTCATGATATAGCATAAAACGATAGAGACTCTGGCATTTATTTGTTGATTAAGCCAAATCAAAACTTTTGCTGGTAATGGAGGGAAGATTTATATCACCGACAAGGAGAACAGTGCTACCTATTATGCAATTAATTTCAATAAAATGAAAAAATACTCATTCAATGAAATACCAGAGTTTGGTTCAAAATACACAACACATATGTAAAGCGGTTTGGAATGTATCATTGTTTTCACAAGAATAAGTTCAGGGTCCTGTTCAGTAACAAATAAATGAGTGCCATCCAGGCCCCGAACTGTCAGTAAGACCTCTCCCCCTGTTGTTTTCCCACTGATTTGGTAGTCTCTGTTTCTACGGTAAACTCTGTATCTATTATCAAAAAATTCAGAATCAAAATAATCACCAGGTAGCCAGGTCTCTGCCATTGCTACAAAGTCATACTTTTTTATTGAAATGTTTCTAGAGAATTCACATGTCTTACTTCTGAGTGATTTCGCATTCATATAATACATTAGAAAATGCTCATTGGGTACTCTATTATTAGTACAACCACCTGTATTTGTTCTTGATCTATCACTGAACACATTTGTAAGAGTCTTACCTCGCTCAAGATAAGTATCCTTTCCTTGTCAATAAATGCTATTTTGATCCCCCCCCTTCCTCTTCGAGCAGCATTTCTTGTTTGCCTGGATGGTTGAGACTCTCCGACACTTGTCGCCGTAGTCTCAGCAGGAGACCACACAAAAGAGAGAGTATTTCTTTCCCCATCTGGATCCTTTGAAGCACTCCCTTTGTTCACATTCACTGAGCACGCACCAACAATATATTTTAACCTTTCCTATCGATATTAAGTTTATCAAATTATCAAATTGATATCATAAACTCGCCCTTTGTCCATGTCCCTTAGTGTGAATTGGGTAGCCGTTAAGTTCTCTTCTAATGTTCCTGACAGCGAACGAAAAATCTTCACTTATGCGCACGGGTGTCCCTTTAGCACGATATGCACTTTTTTAATATTTCTTCTTTCCTTTTGTAAAATGAAAACTTAGCAATGATCGGTCTGTTTTTCCCTTACTCAGTCTGTGCGATCTGTCTATATCGAACGGATTCAGTTCAATTTGAAGCTTCTCTTTAACAAAGGCTTTAACCAATCTTTCACAGTCCTCCCAAGATTCATTTTGACCTTCCTCAATATTATAGAAAATTATATTGTTTCTGCGCGAGAAATTTTCAAGTTTATCAATCAGCCTATTAATAGTTTCTAATTGATTTTTAAGTTCTATATTTTCTTGCCTTACTATTTTTAATTCACCAGCCGAGTCGTCTAAGCGTTTGTCCAAATCATTTGTTGTTGTACATAAGTTTGATAATTTTCTGGCAATGACATCATGTTTAGAAATAACATCCTCTAGTGTGACAAGACCCGGATTTAACTCTATATTACCGATTACCAACAATATGGCAAGTAGTAGTCGCACTAAGTATAAACTTTCCGTTGAGATAATTCGTTCACACTGCTTGCTGGGACACTTTAGTCGCACTCTCCCAAACCACAAGGCTATTCTCACACGCCAAGTTTGGGTATCTGTCCCCATGTTGCACAGTTCACTACGTTCAGAAGCTTCCCGCACACTCAAACTCTCTCAAGGACGACTGGATCGTTAATAACGATTGAACAACTGCTCTATTGTAAAGCAGTAGGTATCATTGCAAATGAATTCAAATAAATCATCTAAAAGACATATCGTCAGACATGATGACATCAATACAATCATGAACGTACTAGGCATCATAGAGCATATTTGATAAGGTTTCAAATAAATTATATAAGTAATATATAGAAAATGCGGTAAAGAATATGTTGTGCGGTATGCTAGCTGCGAGAGCGATACGTGGTCACTTAATTACTTACGCCGTACTCCACAGCATCTTGTTGAGACATATTTTTTTCAGCGGATTAGAATGCGTGTCAGGCACGAGAATTTGTGGTTAGCTATGGTCACCTCAGTTGTCGCTTGATGCGATTATTTCCCCTTACTTACTTGTGTTTATGAAGAAAATTAAAAAACACCCATATTTTGACCATATTTTTAAACCATATGATCATAACATGTACACATCAACTAATCTGAACTTACAAAGCGTGACAAGCTAGGAAAGTCATGAATCTGACTTTTTGTTTCAGAAAATGTATTAATGGTTAAAGCGCCTTTGTCGACGTAACAGGTTTGCGGATACTTTGACCACTGATCAAGTTGTTCTAGAAGTTTTTATGTAGTCTGTAAAATTAAGTAGGCATTTAACACATGACCGTGCAATGACGGATCAGCAGCCAATATTATAAATCATGTATATCCTATCCTTACATATAAACTATGTGATGCATTAATTTATTGATTTTTTCCTATAAACAATTAATCATCACATCACCATGACTCTATTGAGGATATATCGAGATGAATCTGACCACTTGAATAGTTGAGAGGATTATGACATTTCGGAAGGAAAATAGCCAATTTCCCAATTCATAATATATTAAGGGGCGCTTCAGCACTTGAGGATGTTAATTCAGAAAAAAGCGAACAAAACTTGTTGTCAAATTCCGCAAAAGATGTATGGAATAACTTTTGCTATCATCGTTTTGAAAAGAACAAGCAGATTCACACAATGTACAGGAAAGCTGCAGTATGTATTGGATACGAAATCATTCATGATTATCGTTAATTAATATTTCGGCGACTGCTGCTTTTTCCAAACACAATTAATAAAATTTGGATAAAATCTTGTCATATGAACTCTCAAATTTGTCATCATATCTATGTGAAATCGAATGACTAACGAGAAAAGCAACAACATCATAAAAAGCAAGGCACAGTGATATCAACAATAATGACGCACAGTCATTGGAAGGTAACATAGGATAAGTGCATGATAGTAGATCTCGATAACGTTGCATTCTATGAAAATGGAACATATTACAACTAATATTTGGTGAAGTTCAGTAGATCACAAAACAGTATGCACATCTTTGCATGATATTGGATGGATATACCACTAACAAGGGGAGTGTTTCGGTTCGAACATAATTTTTTTGACAATACTTTTTGTATATAGTCGTATTGCATTGCTGATAATGCTGAGAAGTAATTCAACCTTGCAAAACTGTCTTTGTCTGCTAGAAGGAGTTGAAAACTTGAAGCAAGAGGAAGACAACCCTGGCAGTCGCTGCATGAGCTCTTGCAGTTTCGGTTAGAACAGCCATTTATTACTTAAACTATATTCATGAACATAACTTACAGTCCTGACAGAACTGCAGAACCACTTAATACCGTGTAACAAATAACTTTGCAGACATCAGCCACTTTTTGTCTTCACAAATGTAAGTGACTGTTTTCTAAAAAGTACATAAAACAACAAGCAGAATCATAATAGTCAGGCAGGGCAAAAGGCACATCAGAGCTAGCTACAAAACACACTCCATTTGCACGACGGCAAATGGCACTTCAATTACATTCTTGAAATAAGTGATAGTTTGGGGTACCGTATACTGGATACACGTAATCCTTCTCTGGTATAGACACTGTTGGAACATTTGTAATAATTACAATTGATTCTATGTGGACCTCTAGTTTGACGCGATTGTGCTGCTTGATTGTCCTTTTATGTTTTATTTGGTAACTATTGCTCATAATTTACATACTGCCTCAAAAATTACATTAGTTTCATTCTTATCAGTTTAGAAACGTTAAAACACTTGTTTCTTCCTGTTCTTTATAATTTGTTATTTCATTTAAAATTTTGAATGCTAATTGCATGTGATAAAATTGCAAAACAAAGAAGTTGATTTACTGAAAACTATCGATATAATTTGCCTATTATAAAACTACTACACTGAAATTGATAGCGTATTCCAATTTTTTGAACACAACCTTTGCAAAAGCTTCTACAAATCACGCAAGAAGAACCAAAATTGGGCTTCCTGCTAGTGGTTACTGTCACTGACTATTGATCATTCGGTCCCGGGTTTGGTTCCCAGCTCTGTCGAGGATTGTTTCCAGAAATTGTGCCCACCCAACATCGGAGCTGCTGTGAGTAAAAGCAGTGGTGGATATAGTTGAGAGCTTTGACTCTAGTCTCCAAACACATCTGGGGAGCGTGAGAATAGTAAATCAACTCACTCCTGGAAAGGCCTCATCCAGTAGTAATTATATACATTCCTTTGGCTTGGTTATTGCAGTAAGTTGAATTGAACTGAACACTAATAAACTGGTACTGGTTCCAATCCAATGAAAAGCATGCATTTGTCAAATAAATCGTTTGATTTAATACATTTTTTAATATTGCACTCGCTTGTGCTTCCAACTTTAATAAAAAAATTAAACCTTCGTTTGAGGGTGACAACAACGTTGCTAATGTGCTATTTTAAACAAATGCTGACACCAACATTAGGTGTGTGAAATTATTTGGAAGACCACCTTACTCGAGTTCAGATCGCCTGCGTTAAATACCATACGTCGTTTGCTTGAAATATAAGTTTCTTTCTTACATAACACTAATTTTGTAACTTGTTATCTTCTTTATCTTATTTCTTAGCTAATTGGTAGCTTAGTTTTATCGAATTTGCACTCCAATATATGTTCAGAATTTTAATAGGCGAAGCTATTTTCAAGGCACTTTGATAAGTACTATGATCATATTCAAAATAAACAAATGTTATTAGTTCAATATTTATATTTGAAGCAAACACCCTTGTTGATATTTATTCACATATTTTGTAATATTGGATTCTTAATTTGTTACGCCTCTTGCTATATATTCAGATAATTACAAATCTCTTTAAGACATCCTGCGAACTAACTTAAGTATGCATGTCACCAGAATAGCTACTCACTTTGATTGAATTGCAGTATATCCCTACTCCAAGCACTTCTGCATGAATCCATGCAATTAGTTTAGAAATATCGACACTACACAAAATTGCCTATAAAGGATCCCTTTGCAGTAGATTCGTCTGTTCTTGGAACCTATTAGATACCAGACAGTGTATTGTTAATCTACCGGTTCTTTGTTCATAAATGTGTTCTATCAATTTTTTTAATTCCTCCGGAAATTCTTTAAATCTTATGCCTCTATATAAATATTGATAATCAATTATACCAAATGCTTTCGAGGAATCTAAAGACAACAATATTTTACGATTACTCTTATTCTTGTTAGAATATTGTATACAATTTCGTATACTAGTTTATAGATTAGATATTAATTTAAAACTCCTATGTCCATATTGTGCTGGTCCAATATTTTATCTGCTATATTTCTTAATTGTCTCATTGTGATTCTAAAGAGTTATATAGGCCGATAGTACTCAGTTGTTGCGGTTTATTTTGTGTGATTATCAAGGTTCATATTCGCATTAATTTTGGTTCTATTTTGAATTCATTAAACGCTGGTACGTGAAAGGGAATATATAAATTAAAGCAGGAATCATTCAGACATACCGTTTGACCCTAGAAAGACACTATTTGGTCCAGTTCAACCTCATCTTGTGTGAATGGACTAATCAAATATTCGACATCCTCCAATGTAAGTCTCTTGATAATACGTTCTAGAAATTCCGTTTCGGAAAATTAATTATTTTCTGATAATAATGGGCTAAAATATGTCGTGCCTTAGTAACCTAAACAACCTGTAGATTGGTTCCATCTATTTATTTGAATATATATATATATATATAATTTTGAGTGCTACTTTCTTAACTTCCCTAACCCTCCGGTGGCACACCGGCACATTTTAATTTACTTAGTGTATAATATATACCTTGAGCGCTGAATATGTGTCCACTTAGTATTAATTATATATCACTACCCGCAATATTTTAACATACATTTCATAGAAAATTTAGTCACTGTAAGAGGCTCAAAGTAGTAAAGACACATTTAGCAGAGAACTTGCCGCCCGCGCGCCCTGTGGCGTAAGTGTATTCCTCTTATTAGCAGTGATTTTTAAGATAGTATGTCACCTGGTGTCATTAAATGAATATTTAAGGTGTTATCATCATCAGAAGAAAGAAGTAAAACCGGTACCGAGGAATGAGATAGAAAATAAAAAAATACAAGAAGAGAACAACAACACTCACACTGAACAATCAGCAGGGCAATACATGATAATCAGCTGTTTACACTATACATGTTAATGCACTGTTTACAAAACTAGTTTGTTGAAAATAGGGTCAAAACAATGACTCAGTCATTTTATTTAGAAAAATATTATCAATACTTGTTCATTACCTTGAAGAATGGTATAAAACTATGTAAAGAAATATTCTCCCAAAGATAGATGTAGAAAGACTAATATATAGTACAAAGTAAATTGTTTCGTTGCTATTACAATTACCGGGAAATACTTACTGTTTTTATGTATTTAAATATTATTAAAATATAATGTTCATTTTATTCTTACTTTAATTTTGATAAAACTAGGAACAATCCGATTGTGGTGTGAATGACGTACCATGCTCACTGTTGGAAATTTACACGGAGTTTGAGTAACACCTTTACATATTAATAAAAATGAACTTCTTGAACTTGCACTTGTAAAGCATATGTCATTAGTAATACATATTCAAAATATCGTATATTTCCTTTGCTACTCGTTTATAATTAGGTAAGATGAGCGTAGGTAAAGCCGAATAATGCACGGGTGTACCTACAACCAGTTTAATTAGAAATATTACAAATTACTTAGAAGACCGTTCGATATAATAGCTATTTACAACGCGACTGTTTCGTCTAACCTAATTCTTCTCCGGTGTTGCCTCGTCATGTGCGAGGATCAGCACCAGCACAGTGGGTTAGTGCTTATAAGGAAAGCCCCGCTGACAAGCTCTGCGAGGGTCGTGAGTTCGATCCCAGTGCAAGAATCTGGAGATCGGATGAAGTAAGTATGAACCGTTCCAAGCGCAAAACTCTTCAAAACGATAAGGTTGAAAAGATAGCCCTGGTGACACTCTGCGAGGGCTAGGAGTTTGATCCCAGTGCAAGCATTTGGAGATCATATATATGAGGAAGTTAGTTCCAAACGCAAGCCATTTGAGAACTGGAGGAGGAGAGGGGTTGAGCAGCCGAACGAGAGTGATAGCTCTTGCTTTGATGTGTGGCTTTTCTGTAACCATGATTTTTGTCTCGTCCCTCAGGTCCCTCCTCCTGCGACGCTGGTTCCATCTACGTCGATACTAGTGCCATTCGGTTGATGTCTGCTTGGTGTTGAAAGTAAACATGTATACTACATGTTTGCTTGTCTTCCATTATCTATACACATGTTTGTTTACATAGTATCACTTGTAGTACACCTGTGTTTGTATGTGTATGTTTGCACGTGCTTATGCACTCGGTTCATTACGCTCCTATCCTGTTCTTGAAAAAAATAGCGGTATTATGAAAGCTATTTGTAGTAAAGGAAACTTGCCGGTTCTGCATAATATTTTAACTTTGGCAAGATAGGAGATTGGCCCCCACCTCCGACTATCGAGGATGTCTTTTAACTATTTATTTTTTTATCTGCTACTCTACAGCCAACTATTGATTTTTCTTGTGAACTACCGGTTCCTCTCTTCCGCCATCTGTGTAGTATTTAATGATTTTTTCTCTGCTACTCTACCGCCATCTATTGATTTTTCTTATGAACTACCAACACCTCTCTACCGCCATCTGTGTAGGATTTAATATTTTTTTTCTCTGCTACTCTACCGTCATCAATTGATTTTTCTTATGAACTATCAGCACCTTTCCACCATCATCAGTTAATATCACTGCTAATTGCTGATATTACCATTATTTATTAACGTTATTGCTAACTTACTGTGTGTTAATCTATTGATATGATTGCTAACTTATTGAATAGTGTTATAACTAAGTAATGAATAGTTAGTTTCCTATACGGGCGCAATCAGAAGTATTTCAACAGCTGCTTTGCATCAGGTGAATACCGTAATGGTATATTTAACATGAGACATGCTCGTGAAAATTTGTTACTGCAATGATGAACTTGTTTATTGCTGTAAAAAGCGGTGAAGTTTTAAAAAAATAACATCAAATTGTGTTATTAGCTTTCTCTCTTGTTGTAAATCCATATTTTGTATGAATTTGCTTTGCTTTTCCCTTCATTGCATGAGTAACACCGGAAGTCTTTATCAATGTGAATTTCATGTTAAAATCATATTATGTGTTGGTGTATTAAGGATTCTCAGTTGCATATTTTTTATCTCTCTCTCCTTTTTGTATCTGTGATAACCATGGAAGAGTGAATTCTAGTTTTACATGCAATGTAACAAGATTTTTGTTTCTCTCCTGAAAACTCTAACTAGCAGGAAACATGTTCACTAAAATTGTTCTATCACTGTTTCGTTTTTGACATCATAAATGTATGAAGTTTGAGCTATAAGTATGTACTGTGCAATAAGTTTTTTTTTCGGGGACTATTTCTTCAAAATCCATTATAATTTTAATATTGGCTCGTTCGTTAATAACAAATTGTTTGCATTTACTTGTATTAATGGCATATATTGGACGATTTTCTATAGAATAAAACATATCAGTATTTTTCTGTGTTACACGTATAAAAGCAGTGTAACTATCATACATTTTAAGATAATCTGCTTTTGTGATATCCAGGTTTAAATTCTCAAGAGGGAAGATTTCGTTACGAGCATTTTTTAAATAAATATTCTTAATCTTACATGTATCAACTACTTACTAGCGTCTTTCTCCTGAGTATTATCATCACGATTAGTTTGGAAAAGAACTATTACAAAATTAGGCATATCGAACTGCAGTGAGTTAAACTGTGTTGTTACATCAAATTTGAAATAAGAACCTAAAACATGTCGTTGAATACTTTGATACATGAGATATTCAATTGGTATTTGAGGTTGTCGAAGCATATCTGCTTTTAATTTCATCGAATATTTTTTCTCGTATTCAACAATTGGCATTCTAAGCTCCATTGAAGTAATCACTAATTTAGCAGCATGAGCTAATGTAGCATCATCTAGAGTACCATCTGCTTTCTTTGTTTTCCAGCGATAAAATAAAACATCATTATTTGCACTTCTTTTAAATGTTATTCGAAGCCCGCTCTTCCACATAATTTCCTTATAGTCACTAAAGAAACCAAACAGCAAACGTAATGGGAACTACACTGTATTCTCTTTCCGTGTAAGTTTTGCATCAGTTATTTATCCACCTGACTTAAAATATTCGATTTCAGGCTTTGATAATCGACATGTGGCAATAGCAGTTGAAGTGATTAATGGATAATCTATTCTATCAATAACAGTACCATGTTTGCGTACCTCTACCTGCGAAAACAAATATGGGAAAAAAATATCAATTAATTTAATATTTGACCCTGAAGTAAAAGCTCCTCCAGCATCTCTTCCAATAACTTCATATTTGATGCGTAAATCACCGTAGTGTGGGTGCACAAACCCATCGCCGGAAGTGATGTCGAATTCTAAATCTTTGTTTGCTTCATTCAAGTTATTAAATGTACGACGATTCAGTGGGAAAGATTGATACTCATAGCTTTCAATTAATACCATTTTTAAAAAGACTATATTATATTCAACTTTGTTTCTTTTCGCTTTTGTTCTTGCTATAAAAAAATCATTTTAAGGATCATCATTTTTAATCATGAGAATTGAGCTTGTTATTGCGCCACCAAAACTAATTGTTTCATGCAATTCATTACTAACACTTATTTCAATGGAACGTACATGGCTCTCTTGTATAGGAAAAATAATGTGTATTGAGGCTCATAAGCAATTGGTTCTAAAAATTCTGTTAATGGTTTAAATGTTGCTATAATATTAGTTTCATTGTGCCTATACTCCCCATCTGCTATAATCATACCTCTTGCTAAAAACAGTGTATAATAAATGTTTCAATACTTAAGAACTTTGGAAGAAATTCACCTATGTGAGTTTGTTCTGGCTTAAGTTCACTATTATTCTTGAAACCTAATAACTTACCAACAGTTAGTACATTAAAATTTTCTGCAAATGTTGTAGCTTCCATTCGATGAGTTACATGATTTTCATTTAGAAGCACTTCTTTATTTAGTGTTGTTTCAAATGGTGATGCATTATTCTCACCTGGTGGTATATTATGCCTCTCTCCTTTATGAAAGTAAGTATTGCTACTTTTTGTTACATTTGGTATTAAGTACATACTATAAAATCCAATCAATGCAATTTTCAAATTGTAATTTTGATTATCAATATAATTATGAAGATTCAGCCGAAGCTTTGGTGTAGTCCCCGATAACTGCAACACAATCATTTTTTAATAAAAGACTATGCAATATACGATTTTTATGCATGATTCATTAAGTAATCAAGTTTCAATCTTTCAATAGCTTGATGAAAATTGTTTCCATCAGATAAGAACTTTAATAGTTTAATACATAAATGACCACAAATCACATCGTCGAAATGTTGTATTCGATCACTATTCTATTCAATTATAGTGTTATCATGATTTAAATACTCAATCAAAGACAGGAGATACTCCACCAAATTAATCGAATATGCAAGCTTTATTATTTTCATACCAAAGCAAATCCAGTGAGTTCCTGTATTAATTGATCGATCTAAGTTAATAACCGCACATTCTTGTTTAACGGTGGAGTAGAAGGAAGATTATCCGAATGTACACACCTCTAAAGTGTTTAATATTAAATTCTTTAGCTATTCGTTCGAGATCATAATTGGTGAGCGCTTTTTTTACTCTATTTAAGTCCTTCAGAAGTTGCTTCTTTCTTTGTTTAAGTCTTTTACCTTTAGCCAGAATTGATGATTCCATAATTTTGATTATGACGCCTTTGTTCTGCCAGTTCTTGTCTATTTTTCTTCGCATCGATTACCGCCTTAGCTATAGCTGCTGAACCACCTGCAAGACTACAAACCGCTCCCAATGCAGCAAGTGCAGCAGGAATTGTAAAAATGAAACCACCTGTTTTCTGTTGATTACGTAGTTTCTTTAACTGCGCTAAACTTAATGTTAGAGCCATATTATGTTTCTTCGCAAGTTGTGCTTTATTTAAGATATTGCTAAAATTTAAAGACTTTAATTCTTGTGCCGGTATATGGAATTTTACACCTTTTGCTTTCATTGTATAAAAAGATTATATTATATTCATAATTTTGATTGTTTTTAACAACTACGGCTCAAGCTTCTACCCAGCGTTTAATACAGCAACCTATAAACCCCACCCCATTTTCCGTTTTGTGTTCATTGCCATTGCTACTCCCAATGAAGCCAATTTTTCACTTAAAGCAACATCTTTGCTAATGACTCTATCAAAATCTTTAAACTGTAAGTCTTGATCAGCTCTAAGTCTATCTGATAGATCTTTAAAGTTCATATGCGCAATATCATGTCTTCGACATGCTTGATCTAATCTATTTATACCACGATCTCCTTTCGCTAATCTTTCATTTAAACGTGTACCAGGACCACAGAACTCGTAGCCTGGAAGATGAAGTTCAAAGGGTAATTTATTAATAATATCATTTACTAAACCTTTACCTTCAATAGTATGCTAAAATTTTGCTGGAAGAATATGAATGATTTTTATGAGGTAACCTAAATCTTTTGGATTCGAAACAATAACATTGGATAATCGAGATGAAATCATTTCCATAATACCCACTTTCTCATTATAAAATATCTTATTCCCAGCTGCTTCTTCACCTGCTATAACTAATAATCTATCTACTAACTTTCTAACATCATGCATCCAAACAAATTGTTGTGGCATATTTGTGTAGCGCTTAATCCCTTTCCTTGCTTCCTTTCTTTCAAACCTTCAACTTTAGTTTTCAGTTCAAGCCAAATAAGTTTAATTTATGTCTTGTACTTATCGCTGGAGCTTGATTTTACTCTATTTTGCGATGGATCATGATTCAGATATAAAGCATTTGTCATCTTTAAAATTTTCTTATAAGTTTCATAATCTTCATTAGTAAAACCTACTGGTTGTTTACGAGTTATTAACTCCCATAAACCTTCTGTCCCTTAAAATCTTTCATAGATCGAGGTTGATGGATCTTGTGCGATTTTACTCTCACTATAGATAACTAAATCATCATTATCAATGAAAACTTTATAACTTCCAATTTTCACTGCACTACACCAGCTATATCAATATAGTATAATCCAAACACTTCATCTTTTTGTAACCTATTAGTAGTTAAATATGGACTCGCTAATGGACCTAACTGAATTTCTTTCTCTTCTTCATCATCTTTCGTTTCTTTAGTCTCTGGCAATGCCTTAGGTGAAGCAAATAACCGTTTCTCAAATGAGGTTTCTGATGGTGTTGGTGGATAATTATTAATATTCTGTTGTGCTACAGGTATAAGTTTTGTAATTAGATTTCTGTTGTCATCGGTTACTCCTTTAATTTCTTTTCCCAAGCTTTCAATCGCCTCAATCAATGGTTTCTCTTGACGTTTTTGCTTTTCATAATAGCTACGGTGACTCTCTGTCCATTCTTTAAAACGTTTCGCCAAGATATTTTCTAATTCAATATTATTTAATTTTCGTTTTGACATTATATGAAAAAGACTATATTATTTCCGCTTTGAAAAAGTAACGTACGTTCACCAATTGAAAACGTTAAACGTAAATGATATAAAACGATCACACGATTATAAAGAAATGATCGATTTTGTTTCGATACTTTCCACTGTTTGACTTTCTCGTCATATCGATTGTTATTAAACCATAAGGTTCCTTCCATGCAATAGAACAAATATCCTTAAATTTATTAAATGACATATCACCAACAACAAACTCATTATAAATATGCTTTAAATTTGTGTTATCTTGACGAAATACACATAAAAAAATTGCATTATCTCTAATAAGTTGTTTCGGAACTTTACTACATGTTTGTGCTAAGTAAAACAATCCATTCCTTTATGTCTACCCTGTGTGAAGTAATTCCTTACCTCATTCTGATCTTCTAATATATAATCATCAAATATAATAACAGACCGTTGCTCACAATCTTCCAACTTTAGAACGGAAGGTTTAAACGTAACCAACTTATAATGGAATATTTCTAGTATTTCATCATAAATATGCTGCGGTTAGGTTGTTCTAAACTTTTAGAGAATATGTATAAGTGTCTACCATTCCAATAAAGCCAATTCGGAGCAATAATAAAATTATCAATTACTAGTGTAGTTTTCCCGCAACCTGATGAGCCTATTATTAAGCAACGAATGTTATTCGGAAGTAATTCACCATTCAACTTACCACAATAATTAGCTATCAAAAGTCGTTGCTTAACACTCCACATTTTATGATTGATTAACTATATTATAGCTTTAAGATCGATCCAAGAATTATCATTCGAAGTTAAACATAACCACTTAACTAATGCTTTATTTTTAGTTCTACGTAAAACCTTTTCAATTAAGTATACATGAGGGTGTTTGGTCTTCATTAGTTCTTGGTCATAAAAAAGGCCCTTAATAATCTCATTGAGCTCGTCTTTTAAATGATATGTAGGCGTATCAGTCTTAAAAACAGTAGATATTTGAAATATTTCTGTGCTCCAATTGCGAACAAAACCTCTTTGAAACTTATTTTTAAACTTGCTATTTCGAACATAATCTTCTTTACTATATTTCGCCTTTGACGATGCTAAATACTTTTTCCTATAAACTGTTGATATTAATTTTTGTTCGTTTTCTTTCTTCACGGCGTCAATAAGTTTCATTTATACCGTGCTATGTTTTATCGTTATATTTCTTCATTAGTGCTTGTAATATATTGTACCATTTGTAATTACCTTGGAGTGTGAATTGCTTCCACATCAAATTACGTAATGTTTTATTAAATCTGTCAACAATACTAGCTTTTTATCGCTGTATGAAGAGTAATGAGTAATACCATTTTGCCTTATTAATTTAATAAACCCTCTATTAAGAACTAGCTACCGCGATCTGTTTGCAAATACTTTGGTGCTTGTTGAGTCGCTTCAAGTATTGATTTAAACGCTCGTGTAACTTCTTTCCTTGTTTTATTTTTAACTGGTACAGCCCATGCATACTTACTAAAAGTGTAAATAATAGTTAGAAGATAAGAATACCCTCTTTTTAATTAAGCTAAACCTTTCAAGTTTCCTGAGTTCATTTCAACCAAATCTGCTCTCCATAAATCGTGTATTCCCTTGGTTACAACAGGTATTCGCATATAATTCCGTCTTGCGGGCTTGTGTAGTTCTTCAATAATGGCTACTCTACTATTCATTATATTGAAAATTAATTAAGAACTAATTTAGAAATCGAGAAATCAATTGAGTAATAAAGATAAAATTAATACTTATTGGATAGTCACCTGGTGAAAATTTATCTGATAGAACTACAAGTATATCGGCTTCTACGACATCGACCTCATGAAGTAAAATTTCATCTTCAGATGGAGCATCTGGAACTCTACTACCCTCATGTATTCCTAATGATAAATTGCCATACTTTTGTCCACCGCTTGCTGAATAAATATCAACAATAGGAATCTCTTTATTCTTTTTCTTTACCCAATGAAAACCAATAATTTTTAGCTTACCCAAAAAGGAATTTCAAAATTAGGGGTATTCATATTAAATAAGTACACTTTGCCACTAACATTGCGACGCGTGAAGTCTCCTTCTTTATTAGGTATTGAAAAATTATAAAGAATTGAACACTATGTAAGTTGTGTATTGATGTTAACAATTCATTAGTTTTAGCGTATATGGCTCTATATAAACCGCTTTTCAATTTATCTTCTAAGTCTTTCAGTTTTGCGATAATTTCATCGTCATTGCTATATATCGTCATATCGTCTGTTATCAATATGGAATTTTTAATATTATCTTGTACTTCCCAAAGTTGAGTCACTGTAGGCATTAGAGCTATTGATGCTTCTACGTTACGAAAGTCATTAATATCAGGATATCTTTAGATAAGTTATTAAGAGAATTACTCACAGAAGCGTATTTCGTTTCTAGATCACCGATTTGTTTCTGAATATCGGCAATAAATGTGTTATGCGTTACTGCTGTATCCTCTAAACTTTTCAACATATTCTTTAACCCGCTAACTATTTCATTAACCACATGAACAGAAATGAATTTTAAGTGTTCTTGAATTGCTTCTTTAACTTCATTTTGAACATTAGTTAACACTTCTTGTATACCAGAAAGATCTTCTAATGTCGGAACGAATGTTGTACTAGTTTGAAGGTTTTGTAATTGAATCTTAATATTGTCTATTACTTCAGGGAGGTTCTCGGTTGTTTCGATTACAGTTTGAATGATAGTTATCGTCTTTTTAATTATTCCTACTTCTTGCGAAGTTGGAAGTGTGTTAATAGTTTCTTGGAGGCCAATTCATTTTGATTTTATTTCATTT
>JAGDQP010039532.1:1227-17690 GCA_022664845.1 Lepisma saccharinum | reverse complement strand
TTTTTTTTCTCTTAAAGTCTGATTTATAATTTTGGTCCTGTGTATGAAAAGCCTAAAACGTACTCGAACTGGTCAAAATAATATTCAAATATGATTGCCGAAATAGAAACAATTGCAGTTTTCAGGGTGCTTTTTCGAACGGAAGGGATTGAATGTCAAAATTGATTTTCTGTACACTATTAAATATCAAAATATATTAAACGTATACAACATATGAAGACATATTTGTAAAATGTAAAATGGAAGAGAAAAAGAACGAATACAAATCAGTGGAAGTATTACGTATAAAAAAAGGCGGTAGACAGGAATAAATAGCTTAACAATCATTATGACACAACACTGATGTTAATGACAAGACATATACTAAGAAAGAAAAAAACATTGTATACTAAGAAAAGTACTGCAAACGAAATTTTATTTGATATGTTTCTTATGTACAATATCTCGAAAGGTACATTTGTTGATATTTTCTTGTAATACTGTCGAATTACAAGGACAACAATACTGCGATTACTCTGAGAACTTTATGTCTTATAAACTCGATCATACATACAACAATCATTATACAAATACACTCATAAATTACAGAAAAATGAATTATGCTTTAAATTAGGCCAAACAATTAATAAACATACTTTATAATAAAATTAAAACTTTATAAATAATCGAAAACGTCATTTTAAAATATTATATAAAGGAGTTTACAACCATAAACGCCTATTCTATGTGTTTTTTGTTCTCAAAAAATTTATCATGAGCAAGGGGTGACCATTCAGTATGAGCTTCACAAGGAATTACTCCGCCTTCAATAGTTCGATATTTCAACATCTTTTTCTTCTTTCCTATCTTTTGTTGCACTTTACTAACTACAGGCCACAATGAAGCACTAGTCAACAGTCTCGCAATTCCATGCATCACAACTATAAACAAAACAATTGTCTGTACAATCACATAATGGGAAATAGATGTTCCTATATCGAGCCAACTTCCCTGGTTAGTGACTAGGTAGAAGAAGTGAAGTCCCATCATATCACTGAAGATGAGAATAATCAGGAACAAACTTCCTATTGGTGCCTTAAAACAAGATTAAAAGCACAAAATTACAAGTTCGTCTCCATTTATTTTCTGTATACAAAATTAGCATAGATTGTACCTAATCTGTTCTATACAAAAGCTATTTACAATCATATTCATCTTTAGCATGCATCTGTGGTCTAAAGGATCACTTGTTCATTAGAATCAACACATTACATCTAATCACAATAATAAAGTTAAATATTACAATAATTAAATCTGTAATTATACACACACTAAATAGCTTATATTAAACAAAGTTATACAAAAAATCTTCTAAATACTCCTTGACTGTATAATAGGCTTTATTTTAAGGGCTTTTCAGTTAAAAGCTTATGCCTGTGAAAAGCAATACTTAAGCCTACTTTACACACGGTGTTGAAGGTAAAAGCATTTGATTACAAAGCCATACACAATTATATACTGGTGCAAGGCTGGTGTTATCACTCTCCTTTTTAGAGACTGTGCTGATAGTACTTGGGGACTTCTGCCCATCTTACCTTCCTTATAAAGAATAACCGTAATTTACCTAAATTCAATTTTAAAAAACATTTACAGGCACTAAAAACCCTTCCTTCAAAAAACATCGTGCTTGTATGCAGGTGCTACAGACACGTTACTTTAAAAATGGTTATGTTCAGGTTTAATATAATGTTCCAATTTCAAGCAGCCTACGATTACTGATTTACATGCTTGTATATCCCACGAAACTTTCTTTTGCCACTAGAATTACAGATCAGCGACCACCATTATAAAAGTTATATACCACAACATAACTATAAAGGCAACCAAAAAGTTCTGTCGAATGTTCACAAGGTCGAACTGCACGCGGTCCCTACTCCCTACATCGTTTGTTCAGAGGTGAGACATAAGAGGAAGCTAATGTGTTAGTGATTGTTTCTTCTTGTAGCCGGCTTACAGTTAAACGGGGATATCAGTGAGAGCATGTAAATGGGAACCCCAAACACCGTTATACGGGCTTGTATGTTGCACAAGGTTAAACTGGGAACAAACGATAGTAGCGGGAAGAAAAATATGTCAGGCATTCGGTAGGAATGCGATTAATGAGCGGACAGTACAATGGTGGTTTAACATATTTCAGAACAGCGACGAACCCCTCTAGAATGCACTACGTACAAAACGTCCACAAGCCATAGACAACGCGGCACTCAAGACGGCTATTGCGGCCGATAATGCCTAAACATGTGAAACATTGGGAGAAGCATTTAATTGCACTACGGAAACCATTCGACAACATTTTCATTGACAAACGTTATAAGTGGGACGATGGGTCCCATGAGTTGACTGTGGCTCAGAAAGCCTGTTTCATTGCAGTCTAGTCAGGGTTAAGGATCCGTTTCTGGACAGAGTTCTGACCTGCGATGAGAACTGGGTTGTTTATAATACTCCACGGCACCGCCATCATTGATTGACACCACATGAAATCCCCCTCCCAAACAACTAAAACCACTACTGCAACAACAGAAGATTTGCTGCATTTGGTGGACTGCTCGGAGCAACGTGCATCGCGAACTGCTTCCCCAGACAATAAACGTAACAGTGTACTCACAGCAACTGAACTCTTGACGAGTTGATACACTGATACACGCACTGGACGTCTTGTTCAGTTCTACCACCGTGGGATTCACAGTCGTCCCGAGCATTTATGCTGATGGGGACTGGGACTCTTTCTGATCTTCCAGTTTACCGGATTTCTCTTTGTAGAGTCATAATACGACACAAGTTTATTGCTTACCTTTTTTTATTCACGCTCGCAAAGTGTTTTATAACTAATATTTATTTGAGGAAAAGGCTGAAAGAAAATTTCGGTAATTACGAAATCCAAATCATACAGAAACCGACTAAAATGCATACATACCTGTACAATAATATTGATGGCACGGAATGTGCAAGTCACAATAACGAACGGTACAACAATCTTCCACAGAATCAATGCTGACATTGTGAAAGGAGAGAACACTGTCAGAAAACATCGAACCCAACTAGGGTCAAACGAATTAATACTTGCGATGTTGCCGGTCCCAAAGAAAGACAGGATTATGAAGAATAGCTGATAATATGTTAAGAAAATCACATCAAACGTCTGACAATTCAGCTTTGAAATGTTGACTACACAGTGCGTTCCATAAGTCCTGTCCCCTTTTTGTTTCAAAATTTAGGGTAGAAAGAATCAATGTTGTTTGCTTAAATTCTACAAGCACAGAAGGGAGATGTGTAAAAATTGAATAAGACTAAACATACAATTATCTGACAGACGTTTCATAGTTTTTCATGGCGAAAACAGCGAAAATGATATATATTTTAAGGAAAATCAATGTTAAACTATTCGGAGATAGAAAAATGTAAAGATGAACCAAATATTGCTGGAAGTAATTAGAGACTAGATTTCCCGGTCCAGGACCTAGATAGGGACACACACACACCGACAAACTACAGAAGAAACCCCTCAACCCGACGTAAATACGCAATTTACCATTTTCTTCGAGATGCATAACAAACAACAGAATCTACTACTGAAACGACGAAAACGATTGAGGGATGTCCCTAGTGTGTTAGAATGTGGTCGCGATTGGTGAGTTGTGTCTATCTAGGACACTGAGTACGGGAAATCTAGTCCTAAATTGCTTTCAGTAATAATATTTGGTTCATTTTCAGTTATCTGTCTGCAAGCACTTTACCATTGATTTGTTCTCTCTCGTAGTTTTCGCTACTAAAAACGACGAAATGTTTGTCTGTGCTTGCAAAATTTCAGCGAAACACATTGATTCTTTCTACCCTAAAATTGGATGGAACGCACTGTATATATATATATATATACGTATTTTAAAATCGAATATTTTACATATAATTGGAAACAAATCGTTATTTCATTGACCGTGGATCCTCTCCACTTTGACACCAAACTGTCAGTGATTAATTTTCTTTTTTATATACATATAACAACTTTCATTGCGGAAATGAAGATTGTTCCCATTATGTATATAAAATATATACAAATTAAAATCTAAAATGCACGTGATATCAGAATTGTTGCATATTACGCATAATGTTTAATTTCACTAGTTCAATACCCTGAAGATTATCGTCTTCGAATAACCCATATGCACAAACAATATCAAGTAACATCACCGTAGAACATTAAATCAATTGCAAGTAACGTGAGTAAACATCAGGTTTCCCGAAACCTCACAACAGTTGTGTTTCGTTGTCATCGTGTCGTTTTAAAAACTGTAACACCTATTACCCATCTAAAAGTTATACGATCAACTCCCGATTAGCCGGAGGCAAGATACACCACATCGCGTCGTTTGTTTATATTGAAGGATTTAAGATACTTAAGAAATTTATGAGTCTGAGTAAGTGCTACAAATAATTTACTTCATTTTAGACCTACTTTTTAATTTGTTCCAGATAACTAATAAATATGAATACATTGCAATTTTCAAGTTTCTTTTGTATTACTAGTGATCTATTTGTAACCATTATCACTTTTATTGACTCTCTCTAAAAACAAATACTTTAATTTTAACTTTGAAAAACAAACACAACAACAAATTTCCCATAAGGATTCGCAATTACTAATCTCTAAAATATTTGATATTTTAAAGATTGGTTTGCCTACTCTATTACTATTCTTTGTTACAGGAGACACAATTTCTTTACATATATTCAATGGAACTTCATAACTTGCCGTCAGCATTGTCTGCACAATAAAGAAGAAAAAAAGTAAATAGCTCTGGCCATATTCGATACAATACTAGCATTTTTTTAATAATTTTTACTTTTTGTTGTTGAAAAACTGAACTAAAACAACTGGTGAAATAAGTGAAGTGAACAAATGCACGCGGTTTTCAAACCTAAACCATCTTGCTCTTATGAGACAAGCATGACACTCGATTCTATTATCCTTTATTTGGTTTTCTGATATATCTACTCATTTATATCCAAGGTTTGTGAACATATTACAAAAATTCACCGACTTTACTTGATGCACCATTTAAAAAAAATAAAAAATTATTAAAATTTCAAGGTTCATGTAAAGGATACAAAAAAATATGCTCTTCTTAAATCTTGTCCTACTACACACCTTTGCGAGTATTCAGCAGGCGATGAAGGCGAATGAAAGGAGAAGTCGGAAAGCTGTAAGTTAAGGAAAAAACAATGTAAGTTCACATATTTTGTTCTCTAGTTGTCGTGACAGATGCACATCTAATATTATTTATGTCTGTTTTTTCCTGTTTCCCTTTGTCTATTGAAATATTACTGCCTATATACATGGGTTGGAGAAAAATATGTAAGTACCTGGTACATTCATGAAAACCTTACCCAATACGGCGTATGACTGTCTTTGACAGCCAGGACGATCTGAATCAGCTTAGGAATGGACAAATATATGTTTTGGATGGTAGATAAGGGAATTCTATATCATTCCTCATGCAGAACGTGTTTAAGATCCTGCAGGGATGTTGGATGGGGGGGAACTTTGTTCTCCTAAACAGACCACACTGGCTCGATTATATTGAGGTGTGGCGACTAAGGAAGATGCGAAACCTCGTTTGCATGCTCGTTAACTACGCTTGGGTAACAATGTGAATCGGAGCATTATCATCTTTGTAAATTGCGTCATGTACTGGAAATAAAGTCTGCACCATCGGATGGATCTGGTCGCTTAAAAACTATATCTAATCTTTGGTAGTAACGCTACCGTGCATGATGAGAATGGGGCTTACAGAATACCATGATATGACTGTCCACGCCATGCCAGAACATTCACCAACTTCATCGTTGGCAGGAGATAGTTTTGGTCGTAAGTTTCATTCGTGTTTTTCACACGTACATTCGCTCTGTGGTTGGGAACAGTGTAAAGGACGATCACTCTTCATTTTACGAATGTTGCACTACTCCATCCTCTTCTTGCCATTCATTTGGTTTACCAGTGGTTTGTAGACGCCCATAAATACCTTGCTTAGGGAGTTCCCGTTTCACTCTTTCTGTAGACTGAGAGGTGAGAATACCTAAATTCAGCTCTGACGTAACTTTCACTGCACTAGTTTACTTATTTTTAGTTACAATCCTCCTCAATGTCATTCTGCCTCTGCCCATCATTTTAGATTTTCCTCTACAATTGTGTTTCACTGACGTTGTTTATCCGTAAACAATATATATACAGTATATATATATGCCGTGAGACTTTTGATACAATCCTTCCCGATACACGAAATAAACTGATGACTTTAGTTACCGATGTACCAGCTTGGCTGGCACCCACAATATAACTTCATTGAAAGAAACTCTTTAAGCTTGGAAATGATTCAGTATTACTTGCGGGACTACGTCTACAGCGCAACTGAAGGCTCCTGCCGGTTCGCCAGAGTTCCTACCACACGGGGAAAACAAATGAAGCCCCGCATCTACTTTCAGGTGGACAAATGACGTTAACGCATTCTGACATCGGAGTGTTTCCATATTTTTGTCCTGAAGATAATTTCCAGCTGTATAGAAACTAAACCACTAAGATATGCCATAGAATAAACCAAATGAAATAATCTTCCAACTTGAGATAGCATATTATTCTATTTTGCTGTTCTGACAATTTTGAAAGAGTTGTCAGAAAAATATCTCCAGGGGCCTCAGCACTTACGATACTAATTCCATCCAACGGTAAAGATTAACTGTTTCATAACCGTTCAAAATCTCGTGCTACACTTAGTTATGTATGACTATACCTGTGCATGGTCACAAAGAATTAATTAATGTTAATGAAATAGGACTTTTCTTTATAAATCTCTAATAAAAGGAAATCGAAGACAATATATATAAACACTGAACTGCCGATCTTTTTACTGTCACAATAATTCACACAAAAAAATATATTTTACCAACTGTACCTTGGAATGTGTTGAAATTGTATAATACTCGAGATATAACCAGCAGTACATAGTAACAGCAAGAGCAAGAAGAAAAAGTCCCTCGTGGCTAACTGAAAGAAGAAGAAACGAGAAGGACAAAGCCGTAGTGATGCTCAACAGTCTGACTAGTATTCCATGGGATCCAAGCAATGGCAGAACTATTGACAAACCTAAAAAGAAAGAAAAGTTTTCTATCTTTACCAAATTTCATATGATTCTGATTAATCTTAACAGAGGAAATATAAATTTTAAAATTCTCGCAGCAAAATTTACTATTATCAGGTAACCAAAAAATTTTTGCCGTCCCATTAATCATGTGCTCAAAGAGAGGAAACGAAATGACGCACGTGCCTGCCAAGCGATCGGGAGTTAGTCTGACCATCAACCTTCAATAATACAGGCACGGTGTTCACACACAGCAGTCATAGATCGTCCAGTGTAAAAAAGAAATGGAGGTATCGAAGCTGCTTGTTCGCGTGTGTTCGTTGTATGACTTGGGCCTGGCAGCTGTTACATCAATTCGCCGCATATGCCACGCATTTGGTGAGAATACCGTGAACGAACGCACCGCCGGGCATTAGTTCCAGAACTTCTGTTCGGGAGATGTGAGCCTTGCTCATGAACCTCGCAGTGGACGACATGTGTTGGATGACGAGGCCCTGAAAGCAGCTATCGAGGACGACACTTGTCTAACATGTGACGAACTTGCAGAAAGGTTCCATGTTTCCGCTGAAACAGTCAGACTGCATCTGCATGGGATAGGGTAGTCATACAGGTTAAGCAAGTGGGTACCCCATACATTGTGGGCAGTCAACACGGAACAACGAGTGACAGCCTAGTTGTCCTTAATCACTCAGCACTTGAACACACCCATATTTGATTGGGTGACGAAAAGTGGGTCAGACATTGGTTGTCGCCACGTGACCCTGTTCCTCATACCTCAAGACCACCTCTGCACCCACGAAAGGTTATGCTCTCTGTATGGTGGACTTGTCGCCAAGTGGTGCATTACGAGCTTTTTCCACCTGGTCAGACCATCACTGCTGACCTCTACTCATAGCAGTTACAAAGGGTGCACCGTGCATTGCGGCAGAAGGAGCATAACCTTGGTGAATCGCAAGGGTGTGCTGTTATCCACGACAATGCCAAGCCACATGTGGCAAAGAGGACCCGGGAGACCCTTCAGTAACTTGGCTGGGAGACACTGTGCCATGCACCATATTCACCGGACCTTGCGCCAACGGATTACCACCTGTTTCATTCCCTCGACAACCACCTCCGTGGGAGACCCTTCGCCAATGAGGGAGACCTGCGGCTCGAAGACCACCGACTTTTATCACCAGGGTATTGTGCAGCTACAGGAACGTTGGCAAAAGGTGTTGGATGCTGATGGAGCTTACTTCGAAACCTAAAGGTACGTCTCGTCCACTGTATTGCTCTCGGTTTATCACTGCTCTAGAACGGCAAAAACCTTTTTGGTTACCTTGTATTATTATTATTTATTACCACGACTAAAAACCAAAGAGGAAACCTTTCCCTTTCTGGTTCTGAAATGAGATATACATAGTTCACTACAATGTTAAAGATCTGCTTACGTCGTAAAATTGGGGGTTCGCAGATCAGGGATTAGAACCCAGGGCGTAACAGTGGTAGAGTAAACGGTACCTGATTAAATTGGCAAACCACACCTGCTTATAGACTAACATGCACGGATTTATTTCAGAACAAAGGATAGCATTTAAATACTTTTGGGGTGACTCTGATATACCCGAACTCCGCATTCGCCTGTTGACAACTTAATATTTACAATAAAGCTAACCTAACAAAACCAATATATCACAACTCCAGTATCGCTCAATTCCCATAACTAGTGAATCCAGGTGTCAAAGTGTTCATGGAGAGTCGAACCGAGGAATACAACTGGAAGCACTAAGAGTCAATTTCACACAAAGTCAGTCTGTCATAACTGCCAAAATAACCTCTCTGGGACTCAAACTTTTAGTGGTCCTAAGTCCGCCGTCACGAAATCTCGTAACTGATCTTCACTGGCTAGATCCGAATGCACTACCGGTGATCTACACTTTTCAGATGATGGTTAAACTTTTAAAAGAGCAGAATTTTAAGTCCGAATCGGTACTGAACGGCAAAGTAAAAAAAAAAAAAAAAAAACCTGTCACACTCAAATCAAGAAAGCACTGCGCGAGCATAGAGAGAACTGATCGAACTTTGAAGTAAGACTCGAGAGCGAGGATTAGGATAAGGTTTTTTATAGGTAATATTGATTGGGTCATTGATTGATAAGTGGTGAAATCGAATGAAACAACTTTCTACGGAAATTAGGGAAGGAATGATTTCTCAGAGCGGGTTTATCCCGAAAGGCAGGTATTCGGATATTGGCACGTTCGGCGGATGTAATTATATCGATGACGGATATAGGTTATCGAATATCATTGATCAGAGACGAGGCGTGAGATGATAGAAATAACAAACTTCTCTAGGCACACACAGGTGTTTCCGCTTTCCTGAAATTAAACTCTAAGAACGTGATCTAATATTGATCTATCACGTAATCAATTGATTGCCTGTGAGCACTACTCTAGTTGTACAATTCACTTAAGTCACTTTGCAGGTGGAAGATATCTGATAGCCTTCGAAGAACATACGTGCGATTATGTCGAAGTATTGGTAATTCACTTATGTTACATCCGGTGATACACTTGCTGGAGACTGAGAGTATGGGAATTAGGAGTATGTTGATTTTCTAAACCTGAATATTAAATGTTGTCAACATTGCCTAAAAACAGCTTCCACATATATCCTAGCCACCTGTTATGTCCGTTTAACTAATCAACTACAAAAATGGCTAAAATTATAATTAATGCTACAAATGTAACTCAATAAAATGAAACATACAAAGCTACTAGGTTACAATAAAGTATGTTTGAAATTAGGTTTAAAAATGTAATAATATTTTCCCCACATACATCAGGGATAAAAAATTTAGCTTTGGTTAACTTTATTTTTACATGGGCCAGTTTAGTAACTTTGGACTCCGACCCGTCACGATTCACCCTTAGCTATTAAAATCCACACCCACGCTCCTTCCGGAACCTTCGAGTGGTTGGCCTATCGCCATAAACCGCACGGCTACCCGGCCGGTTCAAAAATCTAGCTCTTGCAAAGTAAGACAACATATAAAGTAAGAAGAGCTGCACAGACAACAAATGTTTTTTTTTTTTAATATATATTACAAATTTAGTATACAAGGTCTGACAATTAAGTTCGGGAACTCACCACCGTGTGGTGACATGGGCAGCACTGAATAACCAGGTCAAGTAAATTTTCATAACGTTGGTATATCAGTGTCTCACAGGCTTTCAACATATGGCGGAATCTTGCTGAATGACGTGCATTATTGTTGTGGTGTGTGTGTGCCGTGGCGAAAATGCATGAGCTGAAATTAGAGCAACGAATAAACATTAAATTTCTCGCTAAACTGGGCAAGGTTGGAAGTGAAATCAAGGACATGTTAGCACACATTTATGGAAATAATGCCATGAAGGAAACGGCAGTTGGAATGTTACGTTTCCTTCATACGGAACGGCCGTAGTTCAATTGGTAGAGCATTGGCTCAGTCAAACCACGAAAATGCCGCCGGGATGGTACCTCCAAAGTAGGCATTTAGCCGAATACCTTCCAATATCCTCTAGCCTACCCTATCCCGACATGAGCCAGAGTTGCCTAAAGGCCATAAACAAATTAAATGTTTCCTTCAAGGAAATGAACAGTAACAATGCGTAAGCTTCTACGATAAATCCCTAATTAAATATTAGGATGGATAAAGCTCTCTGAATTGGAACCTTTGCTAAAGCTTAGAAAGTACAGTTCTTTCGATAGTAGGATTGTATAACGCTAACTTTTTTCTTTTCACTATTCCGAAATATTTTATTTTTTTAAAAAGTGTAGATATAGTACTTTCATTAATACGTGAGTGTTTACGCGTTTTATAATAATATATAACAATATTGGGAAAACAATTCTGTTCTACTACCATGATAGTAATTTTATGTATCAAGAACGCGTTTGGAGAATCCAAGTAACAACTTAAAACAGGTATAAAATCAAGTATGAGTAACCGAGAGACAATAATGCCTTCAGGAAAGAAAAATTGGTTCATACGCTAGAACAGGCAACTCGGATCGAATGAAACTCCAATTTATGAATAGTTCATACACGGCGAACTAATTTGATTACTGTAGCATGGACAATAATTAACCGTGATATATTATTTTGGCTAACTATAAACTCTCCCTCATTGGTTCAACAGTCCACATAGAACCTTGGTCTGTCAGGAGGCTTCTATTCAAAGAGGGTGTCATGTGGTCAGCACAGCGACTCCCCATCGCCGCTTTATCTGGCTTTGGACATCGGAGAACGCTAATTTTTAGTCAAAATACAGTGAAACACCGTTGATTCGGTTCAAACGGGACCGGTACCGATCCGGTTGACCGAAAATCCAGATAATCCGGAAAATTCGTTAACGACATAAATAACAATTTATACCTATTTTATTTCATTTATTGTACATTTTTATGTACTTTTACAACAATATGACAGTACAAAATAAAAGACGTTCTACATAAAGTATACATTCGATTTCAATTACGGAGTACTGTATATCATTTTATTAATAAAGAAGTCTGTTAGTTTGATGTAGAAGACAGTCGTTGATTTAAAGCACAGCTGGATTTAGGGGAGAAACCTACAGCACACGTATATATATGTTTTTTTTATAATTTGGATAAAAGGGATTCCCCTGTAGTTACCAAATTGTCATCACTGGCAACTGAATACACAAGAAAGTAAATACACTTTTAGAATAAATTAAGTTAGAATAGAAGCCAAATTAAATTCATTTGCAAATAGTCACTGTTCACGACTCTTTATGAGTGACAACTTTGTGCATGTCCGGAAAATCGCTAAGGAAATAGTCTTGCATAGGAATGTACTAACATACAGCTATTTTGCCAATTTCAAAACCAATTAAATAGTGATTCAACATCACAGTACACACCAAATTTATCAGAAAATGAGTTTATCCATTTCTAAATTTATATTATACTGTTTCATACTTACCAAGCAACAACCAAGAAATTATTTGGTTTACGTAAGGCAAGTCCTTCTTCTCGCTGAAATTATTGGAAGTACTCTGAACGTCCCAAATAGCAACTGGGAGTAGGCCTATTATTAGATAGAGAACTACAGACTTATGTGGTTCGTGCAGCAAGTTAGTTTTTTGGTAACGTACGAACAATGCAGCTAACGAAAGAAATAGCCATCCGGAGATGCACCTGAAAAACGTAAAATATGAATTAAAATGCACAGATAATATGCAAAAATGGTTACTCTACCAGAGAAATATCAAGTGTTTTGATTTCACAAGTAGATACACGTATACTTTTTGCTTCTATCACTCTCCGCACAAACAATGTTTACATTTAGATAATGAAAGAAACTATCCGTTATGTAAGTAGTAGTTTCAGAATGTCTATACAAAACTTGCTTCTATTTACAGGCTGAAAGCTATTACTGAGTTGGATTGGTGCAACTCAAGCGTCCACAGATATGTGTCACTTACAAATGCATTGCTTAGTAGATGAGATCAATAATACTTGGTCAGTCAAAACTTTAATCCTCACACTTTTGCCATCATTCTGCCACCGACTGGATTCCACGGGAAAAGAAGTTTGGATTCTGTGTTGCAAAGAAGCTGTAAACCGCATGTCTCACTTCTCTGTCATAAGCGAAATAATGTTTGGCCAAGAAGTGATCAAGACTGCGCAAGAGGTGGTAATCAGTGAGAGAAGTCCAGGTAATAACGTGGGTGAAAAAGGTTCTGGGAGTCACCACAATCTCTTGCGCGACATGTCGGTGTGCACTATCGTGTTGCATGTCTATTGACCACTACTGAATGCCTGAGGACAAGTCGACGCTACATTTCATGTAATTTAGCACTGTAACAATCTGCAGTGATGGGATCACCACGACAGCGGAAGTCATGATGACAAAAGTAGACCACCATACAACAAGCAACACCTTTTGTAGATGGAGGGGTGGTTCTGGACAGCTCCATGGATCCCTATTCTCTCATTATGCTGATCGTTTACGATTGCCGTACCATATCCACTTTACATCAAACGTGACAATACGATGCCGAAATCCTCAGACCAGGAGAAGTGCACACTTGAAGACTGCGTACCTTGACCGGTGTCAATTCTTGTGGTACAGATGTGTCTTTTTTCACCTTACCGATGATGCTGAGGCGCCGAAGAACCAGTGGTATGTCTGAAATAGCACGAAACACTTTGCCGTGGGTCAGCTTCGATGGTAACCTGAAGGAAATGATCTGAAACTCTATTGGGCGGTGGCAACAAGGCTAATTTGCTAGCTTTGTATCGCCAAAACGAAATATCACATACCACTGCCGTCCGTTGTTAAATTGATGTGTTGAAGATGCTTTTGAGTTAGCAAGTGAATAACGAACTTAAAATCTGTATAGTTACAGAATAACTTGAACTGACTGAGAATGATTCACTCAAACTAAACTTTGTCGTGTAAACGTTTCAAAGATAAGCACCTAAAGATGTGCTTCAGGATCTGAGTAAGTTGAATCGATTGTGATGTTTAAGCCAAATGTATCTTCCAACCCATTCATCAATGAGCGCTGTTTGGAGAGAGTGTCTCGATCGTTTCCTTATCTCGGTGAAATCACATTTTAAACTAGTAGTAATAAATCTTGGTAATACTAAAATCAGGAACTATATACTTACACTAAATGCACTTTTGCATCACGTATAACAACTGGCAACAGCGGAAATATGCCCATAAACGTGCAGGACATGATCCATGCTCCCACCAATTTCCAATTTTTACGTGGGATTGAAGATATAAAAGGCCATATAGCAAGACCTACCATCCCAAGCGACAGAGCAGGCCTGCAGAAAAATGCGTAGACCTGCAAGTAAATGTTATTGGCTTAACTCATTATACACATTAAATTTGTCAAGTTTTAGAAAATATTTTAGAAGCTTATTAATGTAAGTCACTACCACAGAATTCTGTATCCATAACAAGATATTAAGATCGAGCTTACCAACCGCTAGATATTTTCTCGATCCTCTATAACCTCTAGATATTTTCTCGCATACGGACAACAGAAAAATTAACGTAAGTAATCCTTTTTCGCCATTGTGTCTGCATATGTCTCTTAAAATAACTCAGTGTTTGTAATTTCTTTTATTTGTACAGCGAAAGTCCCCGTATCCACTGATCCAATACTGCGGTTTAAGTTATCCCTGGTTTACCACGACAAAAGACCCCCCCCCCCTCCCAGAATAAAGGCCCCTACGACCAGCACCTTAACACGCCGCCTGTGGAAGGAGGCCTTTATTCATGGTATAAGCGCCAAAATTAAACCTAGCCTTAACCTTCAATAGCTCTAAACCTCCCGTTTGATCTGCATTTTCAACACATTTCCTTCCAAGATTCCCTCCCGAACTTACAAGCAATACAGTTGTCAGTTGTTCCAAGCTCCTGTTATCTACACGCTATAACAGCAGTGAATTGTTCTCCAAGCTTGATGTGTCGTCCGCTACGTGGCGCCACTATCGTATTAGTCTTTTATTTAATCTGCACCTGTCCGTCGTTTCTTCTCCCGTCAAGAAAAGTACGAAATATCGAAGAAGTGTATGTTAATTACTGTGCGTATGTGTGTTCTCATATGAAACAAATAAGCTGTAAGTAATTACCTTCCTGTTTATTGTAAATTTACCTTAACTTGCCCTTCCGGCTTTCCTTTGTGTTAGTGACAAATATATCTATATATAAGAGTCGCCGTGGCTGAAGCGGTAGCGCGTCTGACTACGAATCGGTCGGCCCGGGTTCAAATCTTGGTAAGAACACAGGAGACTTTTCTCCCAGTGTTCCCAAGCCTGGCGCTCTGAGGTACACTCAATATCCTATCAAATTCAGTACCAGAGTGTCCATAGTACTCTTGGGCACCTTCGGAAGGTAAAGGTGGTCGAGCGTAGGACTGACTTCACTTAGTACCATAGGTCGAGAATATGTGGAGCCCTACCTCCACACACCCCATGCGCCGTTCACAGCGTGTGCGTATGGCACAGGAGATAGCTTTACTTTTTTTTACATATAGGAGAAAGCCGGATAGGCAATGTAAGAGGTTACATTTGAAGACAGAGGAAAGGAGCCGACCTGATAGCCGTGTGATCTAGGGCGCTAATACAGCGACTGGGTTCGAATACCGACCGGGGCATGGATGTTTATGATTGTGGATTTAAAACTTGAACGTGACGGGCCGAAGTCAAAAAGGTACTAGAACAGTACGTACTCAGTTTCACAATTAACACTATAAAGTAACCTATATTTCGGGCTGTATGCCATCCTCAGTAGAAGACTAGAAAAAATTCACTGAACACAAGAGTGAACAATTGGAAGAGACAGAAAAACAAAATCGCGGAAGTCCACATCAAAAAAGCTGACGACGTTCAGCGCATGCGCAAGTACTGACGGGAGGTGGGTTTTAGTAAGGATGTTTTGTGTTGAAAATTGAGCTGCATACAATTCTTCTTCTTATTATTATTATTAATAATAATAATTTGAAAACATTTTATTTGGCTAAACATAATTGCCACTAGTGCGCCAAAAATAAATACAATTATAATAAAGTTACATAGTCATATTACAAATACAAATAAGAAACAGATTACATGCAGGATGCATAAAATACAATAAAATATAAACAAATCATTGGTACAATATGAGTAAGAAATGATTACTTGCAGAATGCATATAATACAATAATATACAAACAAATCATTAGTTCATAAGATTTGTAGAGTACGTACGTAGAGTAAAAATTACATTAAAATAAGCAAAATATAATCATATGATGGCAGAATGATAAGAAAACATTAAAAACACAAGCATGTAGTATCTGTTATAATTTATAACAGCCAACCTAATGGCATAAAAAAAACATAAAAAAGTCAAAAGGACAATAATTCAAGAAAAATAAAGTGATAAAAGGCACCAAAGATAGAACAAAACTAGTCATTAAGGGTAAGAGGTACAGTTAGACAGTGTACTAACATTTTTGGTCATATTATAAAAACAAGAAAGTCAATTTAAAAAAGCCCTAATACAGAACTGCCTAAAGAATGTCTCCTTCATTTAAAAACGTAATGGAAATTTTAGGAGCAAAACTGACCTCGTAGCATAATTTTAAATGTAGATGCTCTTGACGCCACACATTTTAAATGGGAGAGAAATACGGAGAAGAAAAAAAAATCATTTTTTTCGTGTAAAACGTGGCTTATTTTTTAAAATCCTTGATAGGATACTTCTTTTTAGTATCATCTTTCATTTTATGTATCTTTCCCC
>JAGDQP010039531.1:0-14143 GCA_022664845.1 Lepisma saccharinum | reverse complement strand
ACCAAAATAAAAGTGGTATAACTTGTCGGGTGCGGTCCCGACAAGTTGTACCTCTTCAGGAATGTGGGTCAACTTGTTGTCGTGATACCTTGTCGCCAGCGAACCAAAATAAAAGTGATACAACTTGACGCCAGTGAACCAAGCATTGCGGTACAACTTGTCGTCGTGACACCTTGTCGTCGTGACACCTTGTCGTCGTGACACCTTGTCGTCGTGATACCTTGTCGTCGTGACACCTAGTCGCGGTCCCGAAGAAAGTTGTAAGAATGGGACAACACCGCGTAAGCCCACGCACATCGTATTTTTCCACATGGGATGGTCCATGGTAGAAGGAAGAGAAGGTAAGTCCGCGCGCAGATTTCACTTTTCTCGTGACGTCACCTTCAACACACGAGTCACTGATGTCTGCAAGGAAAGATCATTTTGCTTGTCACTTGAGCTTGTAATTTTTTTTTTTCGTGTTAAAAAGTTCTGGAAAACACAGATTATTAGGTATTATACTGTTGTGTGTTTGTATGCATTTATATATGTGTGTAAAATATGTTTTCTATACTGTGAATAGTATAAATAGAACTTGTATTTATTGCGTTGTAAACTTCCACAATCATGCAGTCGTGCGCGGCATATGGTTGTAAAATAAACTCAAGAAATGGGAAAAGTGGTGAAGAAACTGTTAAGTTCCATTCATTTCCCAATAAAGATGATCTACAGAAACAATGGATAGCTGATTGCAAGAGGAAAGGTAAAGTTAATCCAAAGAATGGCGAGTTAAATGTTTTCGTATCTTTTAATTGTATTCCATGTGCGTCGAAAAAGAAGCAACGCAAAGGAAAATAATTATTTTGATTTTCAAGAAAGTTGTCATTATTTTACATGGAATCCCTTGTTCCAATATAATAGTCTATGAAATAAAAATATAGCATTGGTACTTTTCAAAGACATGATAGAAGTTTTCGAATCTATCAGTTTTGTGTTCAGTCAACATCCTTAATGAATTATCAAGGAACGAAATGATAGAATTATTGCTATTATCCAAAACGAACTGGTGAGTTTCTAAAGACGAGACCTACAGTTTTCGGTGAAGTGGGTTCCAAACCACTCCGCCTAATGGACCTTGGTGAAAATTGAACCCGAACTGAAAATCTTATTTCACCTTAAAACATACAAATACTTCACCAAATCTTGTCTTAATGTGAATCCGTTTGAACTTTATGAGAAACCTATTGACAAATTATGATCTTTTCGTGTGCTCAATGTGTTCTCTTATATGCTTGTGTTCAATAACGCACATTCTGTACACATTTACTTCGTATTTACAGAAGTTCGCATTACCTAGAGTGCGTTTTAGGTCACTTTCTGCGCATTTTTCAAAACTACCTCACATTTAATTCTCATTAAATAAGTTTAAGTACACCATACGTTGACATGGTATGCACTAAAATTGTGGCCTATTTCATATTAAATCAACGACAATTTAATATTGGCCTATTCTCGAACGCCCATCCACACTTTTTTAATATTTGCACTTTTTGAGAACTTTCTACCCTGAAAATGCCACTAATAAAATTTAAAAAAGTTGTTAGTTAATTCATTCATGATATTAAGGACAGTAAGTATTGAATGTTGGGTAATTATAGGCTTTTAGGTTACAAAGCATTGTTAATATGTTTGTTCAAATTGATATAAAAATATTAACTAGCTCCATTAGTAGCTTGAGTAAGAATGACATAAAGCTGATTTTTTCACGAAAGCGCAACTCTTGGTATGTATGGTCTTTATAATGTTTGTATTTTCAGAATAGAGGATCCCTATTGCTTGATTTGTACCTTCTTGTTTTGCCTAGTATATAACAAGTTCATATTATTATTATTATTTACCCAGAAGCCGTGGTCCAGGCGGTAGCTTCGCGGACTTGGCAGGCGTGGAGCGGCAGTGGGGAGGTACGCGGGTTTGAACCCCACGGCGGACTGAGTTTTTTCCAGGAGGTTTCCTGTTATACGAGGCAAATACCGTGATTGTACCTTTAAATTAGGCCCTGGCCAACACCTTTTCAATCCCTGCCCCCCCCCGTCCTGAGCCACAGATGCCTAAAGGGTATAAATAAATTATATTATTATTATTATGGAGAGCAGAAATTTTATTCACTCCTAACTAAAATGCATAGGCTACTCAATTGAGATTTAATAAAAAAGTTTGTTAAAATATGTAACATGTTAAGTGATGAACATTTAAATTTTATATCGGTTTCTTTGTCTGTCTATTCCTAGTCAAAACTATTGTATCCTTGATTTTCTTAATTTATATTAGAAACATTTTCAAATTTATTTAAAATATTGTGATAAAGTCCGTAGGTTTCGTTTACATTTTTGCTGTCATTTGAACTTTGCATTTCGACGAAGAGGCCGAATACAAAAGCATGCAAGAAAAGGTTATGAATTATTCTCCAAAGAAAAGAAGGAAATTGAAGAGGGATGCTGTTCCAACTTTACTTCTTCCACATGATACGGACAATCATAGAAAATAAAATAAATTGCGGGTAACAGAAGAGAGAGAGAACCGTAAACTTGAAAATCTAGGTGTGAAATAAGATGATTTACAAACTTACACACAAGATTAGGTCAAATAGGGAAACAACTTTAAAAAGAACGCGCAACAGACAATACCTCTACGCACAGTGGTCCCAAACGGAAATCTAGCCGGACAAAAGTCGAAAATGCAACAACAATGAATTCGGTTGACAGTTGCACATTTAACACCTGGATAAGTTCGTAAAATGAGACCGTGCTTATTGTGAGATAACAATACACGGTATGGCGGGGAGGATGCGGGCAAATTTGAAAATGGCCAGAGGGTGGTTTCGAGCCGAGCAAAATCATCAGAACTAACATACTTAGTGCACAATAATTATACGGGCTATAGAAGTAATGATTATTTTATGTTGAAATCATCATTAGGAGATTGACTTAAGCTTAGAGTTATACAATATGACGTGTACATTATGTGTGCAATATGATAAGTTATGGTAACACATATATTTTTATGCAGCATATCAAGATATTAGAATGCCAAGTTTGACCTCCGACGTTATCCATCGAGATTTATATACGTATGTGTAGGTACATCTTTAGTCTATGTATTGTGACTATACGTGTTTGCCGCTTTTCATGTTTTTCGTCGTTTCAGATATGGCCATCCACCCAGGAAGATTGGACATATCACATTATGAATTGTTTGAAGAATGGTGTAGCGAATCGGAGAGTGCCAATAGAAACACTAGTGTATATAGACATGTGGAGCAACAACTAGGCCTACAAATAAATAGAGACACAAGTAAGAAAGAGCTACCATCGAGTATCATAAAACGCTACGACACATTTTGTGCTCACGTCAAGGGAAAATGGGTACAGGCCAATAGATGCAAGAAGACATTTGTCAGGAAAAATGGTGCATGGTTACAGAAGGTATTCGTTATTGAACCCACAGTTGTACCATTACCCTAATTCCCGCTGCATCACGTTTTCCTTGTGCACGCAAGCTGGTTCCTGCTGCGTACGATAATTCTTCCGGTGTATATTTTTCAGTCAACGCCGCTACACGCCTTCTTTTCTTTTTGTTGCTGCTTGCAGTAAACCGTTTCCTCGGGCGTCCCAATGCCACATGTTCCGAATCGTGGGACACTGGTGAGGGTAATGGTACAATTGTGGGTTCAATAACGAATACCTACTGTAACCATGCACCATTTTTCCTGACAAATGTCTCCTTGCATCTATTGGCCTGTACCCATTTTGCCTTGACGTGAGCACAAAATGTGTCGCAGCGTTTTCTGATACTTGATGGTAGCTCTTTCCCACTCGTCTCTATTTATTTGTAGGCCTAGTTGTTGCTCCACATGTCTATATACACTAGTGTTTTTCTTGGCACTCTCCGATTCGCTACACCGGGCTTCAAACAATTCATAATGTGATATGTCCAATCTTCCTGGGTGGGTGGCCATATCTGAAACGACGAAAAACATGAAAAGCGGCAAACACGTATAGTCACAATACATAGACTAAAGATGTACCTACACATACGTATATAAATCTCGATGGATAACGTCGGAGGTCAAACTTGGCATTCTAATATCTTGATATGCTCCATAAAAATATATGTGTTACCATAACTTATCATATTGCACACATAATGTACACGTCATATACATAACTCTAAGCTTAAGTCAATCTCCTAATGATGATTTCAACGTAAAATAATCATTACTTCTATAGCCCGTATAATTATTGTGCACTAAGTATGTTAGTTCTGATGATTCTGCTCGGCTCGAAACCACCCTCTGGCCATTTTCAAATTTTGCCCGCACCCTCCCCGCCCTACCGTGTATTGTTATCTCACAATAAGCACGGTCTCACGTTACGGACTTATCCAGGTAATGAATGTGCAACTGTCAACCGAATTCATTGTTGTTGCATTTTCGACTTTTGTCCGGCTAGATTTCCGTTTGGGACCACTGTGCTACGGTGGTAAGGAAATCTGTCTAATCAACAGTGACTTTTTTGAGGGAAAGTAAAAAAAAAAAAGCAGAGTACACGAAAGAAATTCTAGTAATAAGATATTTGCAGTTGAGGAAAACATATCTAAACAACATTATTTATGCTATGAGTGTCATGTCAACTATTTTAAACGTTCAACTCCAAGCAGCAACAAGCGGATGGGTCTTGTGCGTGAGAGCCAGTGTGTAGAAGCTGACGTCATGAGCAATCCTGGTCGCTAGCGCGTCCGCTGATGGACTTACCTTGTCTTCCTTCTACCATGGGGATGGACAGCAATCTAACGACAATCCTAGCGCCAGAGGTGAGCGCTCTAACAATGTTACCAACGCGGTCCGGACAAGAGCGGTTATTACATCAATAAAATTCTACTGTTGGGCATTTGTGCGACCATTTGTTTTCATCGCCTTCAAATTCTCATAACTTTCACAAAATGTCGAACAAAATCCAACGACCAAATAAGAGAAGGGAAGAAAAGATATGCCCATTGTCCACTGCAATCATCTTCATCTACATAACATTAAAAGCGATTTGCAAAAAGGTTTTATAAAGTCAACTCGAAAAGTGATTGTTTCGCTGAACCAAACATCTCTTTTTCGTATAGGTGATCATATTAGAAAGCGACTTCATTGTATTGGTGTTTCTAGAGATATTGAGGGTTTCCATGATGTAATATGATATCGAACCTGGGACCTCTTGAGAACAAATCGGTAATGTATCAACGATCTCTGGGAGAATAAAGACACTTTGTGTAGCATTTTCATATCTTGAAGAGGAGTGGTCTCTGTTTCCTCGGAGTCTTCGGTGTCCGGGATGGGCTAAAATAAAACAAATAATTTAAGTCCATGAAACCTTTTGACCAATCCAATAGTGTAATGAACAACGATCTGGCAACATGAACGTTGCACTCCTGTTTTATTACATAGCTCCTTTATAATCCCGGTTGAATTTGGAGTGGACCTTTCCCAGGATATAAATCTAGGCAATCCTTAATGTAGAAACACACAGGCATGTAATGCATTAGCTACTGTTTCAGCGTTGACTGTTGTTATTGGTACTGTAATGGCGAATCCTGTGGTGATATCTATTATTACAATAATTGTTTTAAACTGGTTTCTAGGTGTCATTGAGCCTTTCTCGTTGATCATCAAATGACTAAAGCGACGCTCGTAAATCAGATGAGTCTGGAGTGTATGAGACTTTTCGTCTGTCAATTGATTTCTCATTTTAGAGTTGGAAAACGACCCCAGCAGATTAACATCAATTACGAGTATTTGAAAATGATATCTTAATATTGAGAACTCCCGGACTGTACGACTCACCTGATGTAAAAATGATGAAATTGAGACGATTAAGGTAGGAAGGCCATGGGAGGACAATATTAGAAGGAATCTTCTAGAAGTAGGTGTTTGCGATAAAAGCTGGCTTGATCTTGCCGAAGATAGAATCCGGTGGAGAACGTTCACTGAGGTTGTGAACTTGTAAGTATATACATCCTTATCCTTTTGGATACATATTAGTTACACTCTACACGTTTTAGGATTTCAGTATGTACTATATACCACTTAATGTTAAACTGAAAATTTCCAGACACAAAAAAAAACACATACACTTCACCAAAAATGAACTAAATGTGCGCCCTAGTAAATTTATGTGTATCGGTTAAACTCATGTGAATTTTTTTGAGTGTTTAATGTGTTCTCTCATATGTCCATAGTGCATGGTGCACATTATATACATATTTAGTTTATATCAACGAAAGTTTACATTAACCAGAGCTCAAAGTTTGTGCATTGCAAGCGCACTTACAGTGCAGCTCACTTTTAGACCATTCTTGGCACACATTAATAAATATCTTATACGCGCATTTGTAGCATTCTTTTGCACAATAATTTCATGAATGAATTTTTTTGTGTGCTACATGCTCTCTTCAAGGCAACAAGACATAAATAATTATATATTTAATATTCGCATAGTTGAACAGTTATATAACTTATTTTAGTGTTTTATATTAAGCCACAAATTCAAATATTAGTCGGATTTTTATATACACGCAAGAAATCAATGCTACTAACATAATCAAACTACAAGATTTATAGCGTAATGGCAAAAGCATGATATATTAATCTTCGTAGTCAGGAAGTACAATGAATTCGGAAGTTACCTCATGCATTATAGCATGTCAGTGTCCCTGAGATAATGTTACAAACTTTGGGAGGTGATTATCTACATCGTATCAAGAAGAAGTTCCGTTGAAGAAATTCAAAATTAAGCGTATTTTATGGGTGTAAAACAAAGTCGCATTCTGCCTTGGATTGTTACAAATAACGTCATATCTCAACACATAATGGCGTGTACCATGTTGGTTTAGCCACTTTCAGTCTTCGTAGACACGCAAAATTTATATAAGTAATGCCTATAATTAAGGAAGTGTCAGATAGACAGATTTCGCAGTGTAAGGATTTCAGTGGCGAAGAATAAATTGTTGAATAGGGCAAGGCTATGAATCAACTCCAAGATGCATCCGCCAATCATAGACATAGATGGTACGAGCCTGAAGGCAATTAATAAGAAATGAGATTCAACATAAACATAGCGTACATAGGTGACATTTCTCAAGATGACGCTGAATCGTCCAATGGATCACATACAGTTCGCTGGTACTGCGGTCTGTTCTTTAACAATTTGTATTGGATTTAGCTCCACCACTGCTCGCAGGGGCATCGTTGTCCAGCTCCAAAAGTTTCCGTACGGGCTCGTGGCTTATCGGTTAGACTGGTGTTCCCAGATCGAAACCTCTGGAACCACCTCTGGCTCTGTCGCATATCCACAGCACCCTGGCCATATATGGCATTGATATTTCGTGCCGAACGTTGGATGGATGCCCGTGGTAAATTTAAGAAACTTACATGCCGTATTTGGTCAATCCAACAATGTCAAGATCGAACAGAAGACACACTTGTAGAATGCAGAAGCATGTCTTTGCAGCGGTCGTGGCAAATACAACATTACTTATGGGGAAGCTCGGTACATTGAAGCCTAGCAACATAAGCAGACATTGATCTCCTTTCCTCTTTGGGTAGTACGTGTACGACCTCTTATAACAATAGAACACAATTATATTGAAGAGTGTTCTGCCCGAAGATCCATTGACAAAGTAAACCGATTGTGCTTTGTCATTGGCTTCCATCGGATGAATACGTCATCATAAGCATATAACTTACATTTCAACGTGGGGTCCGAACTACTTTTTATCACCGAGAATATGATTCGGGACCAAATGATTACAAGGAAGGGGACACGTATGAAAAAAGAAATATTTTGACGTTAGCTTTTAATCCTCATCCCTACTGAAGTTCATATTTGGCACAAAATAGTTCCAAATTCAAGACAAACATGAATATAAATTACACAATTCTCTGCAACGCATTCGGCTGCTGCATATTGACTGGACTCCGAGGAGTCATTGCAACAGTTGCATGCGACGCCATGCGTCCGATGCACAAAAATACCGACTCCACTGATTTCTCTTCAACGGGTCAATACAGGGCAGCAGTAACTTGCGATCATAGCAAGCAACCATCGCACAAACAAAACTGCACCCATGCGTCTGTACCTTCATTCATTTATGCCAGAACTTGTTCCGGATGGTTCCGGCTCAATTTCATCACTGACTCCAGCCTACTATTCATTGTATCGTCAACTATTACTACACACTATTTTGTTATTTGGATCAAATAAATTTTTGTATCATTTTTGAAACTATTTTTCCTTAATTCCTTATCTTTGGGAAGAAATGAATATTTTCCTAATTTTTTTGTCTCTTCCGTATTATATTTACATATTGCGACAATACAGATTCTTCGTAATGATAATACATATCTAAGAACTGACATGGTAATTTATTTAATATAAAATAGTTATTACTTTTTGTGGATTACTTTAACAATGTAACAAATATAAACTATTTGTAGTTCGGTAAGTTAGAACAGTATTTCCTTAAGCTTCCACAAGTTGACAGTGACAATCCCGCGCATTCTTTAAACGGACAATTGCAAGCTTTATGTACACGTGCTGTTGAAGCCGGGCAACACCCATTTTGAATAACTGCTCAACTAAAAATGTGGTTATTCTTCCCGCTTCCCTCTGTTCAGTACTCCTAGCAACACTGCCATCTAGCGTAACGTCACGTTACGCTGTCATTATGATCCTGCTATAAGAATCTAAAATGCCACTGATATGTGTTTCTGCCCTTTACTCATAATTGTAATACGCACTTGAAATTTGAATTAAAACACGTATGAAACGACCAATTTTGTAGTCATGTTCTCATGCTTTATTCTCATGGTGATGTGTGTGTTCATCCAACTTCCCACACGTAACGTTTACAAATGGACTAACCTTCCATTTGCATATTTCAGAATTTTTTCTTTGTTACCATTTTCGAAAAAAAAAAGTGTCCATGTCTTTTGATGTCTCCATCGTATATGTATACACATACAAAAAGTTATGAAATCCAGGAAAACACCAGAGGTGCAAAAAAATCAGCCAAGTTCGTTAGTCAAAAAATGGTGAAAAGGAGGATGGATGGGCCCTGTTCCTTGGGGACAACATGTTAGAGGAACACTGAAAGTTGCCTTGAGGTAGCAAGTTTGATTATCTTCAAACCATAAGGCTGGGGAGGCCCTAAACCCCACCACAATCAATTCTAATGTTTGAACATCACGAACCTTGCCACTCGCGCAAAATTCCAGTGTTCCTCTTGCATGCGGTTTCCAAGAAGCTTGGCTCATCCCTTTTACTACTTTTTTAGGCTGACGAGCTTAGCTGAACTTTTACACATCTGGTTGTTTTTTGCTCGGATACACTATAATCGAAGCATAATGGTTTGCAACATTACCAACATATATCGTGGCTAGTCATCAATTATAGAATCGTTTTTAAGTTATTGTAGACAAACGTTAGCATAAAATCTTCTCCTTATGTTTACTTTCAAGTCGCGCCTGTAAAATGAGTACTGCTGCGCAGTTAGTGTTTCCAATTTCCATGTCTTAAAAGTTGTCGCTATATTCACAAAGCATACTCCACCAAAATATTTCCTTTGCAGTATCCCTCCCGAAGGTCCCTTCACTTGTCTTTATCGGGTTTTCAGCAAAAGAAGAATACAGTTAGGATTCACCCACAGTTTCAGAATTCCATCCAGAAATATGCAAAATACATAGTCAACAGAACAGAAAAGACTTAAGTGAATATACAACGTTGTGTTTAATACTTAAGATATTTTTCATCAGTAGTTCGCAAATTATTTTCCTTGATAATTTTGTAAATTTATTTTCCATTCCCAACATTTCTTTCAATGTAAATAATTAAGTATTTAGTTTATTTCTTACTTACTTCGTATTTTAATTTGTGAGATGGATACGAACGTTATAGAATTTTTAAGCTCTTTTGTTTAAACAGGTGTAGTGAGGGACTTGTTTCCGCGAAAGTATATTTCTTAGGAAGATGTTTCCGGCAGTTATCAGTTAAAAGTGGTTTGTGATCTTCTGTCTCATCAAATTTGAGAGGTGAAAGGCAGGTACACTCACCCGGGTGAGGGTATCGCTAGGGGATGAAAAGTGGACTTTCAATTAGTAGTTATCCCTGATTGGTGGAAGGAAAGAACGATCTCCTTTCTTTATTAATTAAGAATTTTTTTATATTTAATTTCAGTTTTAGAGTGTAGTCGGAGGAAGGAAGTGGTATACTTCCAAAACTGTTACGTTTTATGTTATATTTTTATTATTAAAGAATACAGCCTTGTGAGAAAGCTGGGGTTTCTTTATTCACAACCAGCGTTCTAGGTCTAGTATCAGGTCGTAGTAGTAGGTATACCATTTTCCCATGCTACATGCAATTAAATATCACTTTCAATTTATCGTATAAGTGGTGAGTAGATAAGGAAATGGTACAATTCAACTTGAAAGGATTCATAATTTAATATTGAAATGTACTTTATGAACTGTGGTGAGCAAATTGTCCACTGTTGGGTATCCAAGTTAAGTCATTGTTTTTCTTGCAAACGACATCGAATATTTAGATAATTTTATGTATGTACATAATTTTATAAAAAAGATGAACAATCACAAAAGAAATCATATCTTGAACTAAAATTGCCGATATCGTAAATATTTTAAAAAAATAGAAAGGACTGAATGTCCTCATCTGGATATTCTAGTCTGAAGCACACATGAAAAATAGAAAGTCAACCCACATGGTTATTACTAATGTGAGCTTATTTAGTTTACGTTTTAGTTACAGATCGTCAAGCATATACAATTTCAATACACTTTTGTAAAGAGATATCCGCATGTGCAATCTTCTCAGGAAACTAAAATAGATCGCAGACAGCCAGGCCACATCGGCCCGAATAAAACCCTCATCTTTATCAGCATCTGGCTTCCTGCGATTGTAATAAGCGATAACATGTAGACAGTGCGCTGAACAATGCGACGGAACAAAACTGAATTCCATTAGGAATATACAAGAAAGGATAGGTATGATAAATATAGAGGAGGGTCAAAATGTGAAAGACATTGAAAAGTTATGTGAACAGCTAAAAGGGAAGGGTTTCGGTGACGAGGACAGGAAGAGAAGTAGGAAGAAAAGGAAGGAAAGCAAGAGATATGAAGATAAAGAAGAATACAAGAAGAAAGGATGGCACGATATTGAAAGTGCAGGGCGATCATAATGAAATTCAGATGTGTTTTAAGGAAAGACGGCATTAAGACATACAGGAACGGCAGTATGAAGATACTAGATGTCATTAGAAGAAAGAAGATGAGATCCACAGCAGACTGGCGATAAAGGATTTTTGTATATGAAGTTATGTGTGGGATGTGTGATATGGTGTATGTGGGGAAAACCAAGAAGATGCTGTAATAACGTTTAAAGCAACATAAAGATGATGTCAGAATAAGGGGAGACACTAATGCTATTTTCAAGCACGTCAGTGAAACGGGTTATAAAGTCTGGGAAGGAGCAACCGTAGTGGAGCATAAATGTAGGCAATTAGTTAGAAAGTGGAGAGAAGAGAAAAGTAGAAGAGAGGTAACCGTTAAGGTTATGAGCGGAAACAGTGGATATAGTATTTATGAAGCGGTGATATATATTTTGAAAAAGGAAGAACTGAGGAGGAAACCGAGAGCAATATGAGACGCTAACTTTCAATTCTTATAGTAGTTTCTTAGAAAGCTTTAATTTTTATTTATTTATGTAATACTTATTTACTTATATATATATATATATATATATATATATATATATATATATATATATAATTTGTGTTTATTTATTTTGATTCAATTGTTATTTTAGTTTATTTCTTATTTAGGTATGGATTCTTGGTATTTTTAATTTGTTAGGTGGTAACTAACTTTATTGATTTTTTAAAGCTCTTTTGTTTAAGCGGGTGTAGCGAGGGCTTGTTTCCGTGAAAATATATTCTTAAGAAGGTGTTTCCGACAATTATCAGTTAAAAGTTGTTTGTGATCTTGTAGCTCATCAAATTGGAGAGGTAAAAGGCAGGTACGCTCGCCCGGAGGAAGGCAGCGCAAGGAGATAAAGTGAACTTTCAATTAGTAGTGATCCCTGATTGGCGGGAAGAAAAGGCGATCTCCTTTCTTTACTGATTTAGTAATTTTTCTAATTTCATTTGTAGAGTGTAGTCTGATTAAAGAAGCGGAATACTTCGGAAACTGTTACGTTTTGAATTATATTTTTATTATTAAAAAATTCAGCCTTGTCAGAAAGCTGTGTTTTTCTTTATTCAAGATAAATACAAGGCCATATTATCATAATATCCACGCTGGTTTTGAGTATAAAAATTGGTGGTAGACTTAATACTCTTCTCGAAGAACCACCAACAGTTCACATCTAGTTGGCGTGAAGACTAAAGCCGTTATGAGTCTACTATTACTGTCAGGAAGCTGTTTTTGCCATTTATGGCATTTCTAATGAGAAAATCCTTACAGAACTTCAAAGTATAGGAGACAATGAGTGTAAATTGAATTTTCGCTAAATTGTTAGTGAAGACATTTTTTGAGAGCTAGTTTTGGCGAGAAGAATTTCGTTCATAAATTTGTGAGTGATTCATGTATACTAGAGTGCAAAGTTATCAAAATTGGTATCAAAAGTAAATTATAATTTAAGGTGGAAAGAACTCCAGTTATCGGTCGCAAATACAGAACGAAATAAGTGCTGGTGTTACTGTGAAACTGCTAATTTCTCTCACACGAATATAAACGGATGTTGTAATGTTATTGAGCTATGTGTAACTCATATTAGAAATATTTAGACAGAAGTTAATCCAAAATATAATTTTATATTACGCGCTAAATACCAATGTTCTGAATCAGGAAATGGCCTCTACGTGTGACGCGAAACGCAATATTCAGAAGGAAAGTTAAATAACATCTTGTGGCCTGTCGATTGAAAAAAAATGAAATGGCGCGGAGAAATTTCAGGTTATCCAGATATGAAGAACGAACTTTTTCAGTCAACGTAAATGAACTCTTACCAAGCGGCAGTTAATCAGTTGATAGAGACTTGGTTTAGCATTTGTAAGTTTATGGTATCTATTCCAGAAGCCATCTATTTCCTGCTGAGGGTTTCCAGGCATTTCTCTCAGTCAGACCAGGCAAATGACGAGATTGTAACTACGAAATAGGAACTGGGGGGCTACCTTCCAATTTCCATTACTCCACCCAATCCCAACCTCAGTCTAACATGCCTAAAGGACATAAACATTCATTGAATCAACATAAAAGAATTGCCAGAATCTCATGGTATAGGATATGCACGTGGTGTATCGAATGGTTAAAATACGGTTGTCCATACAATGTAGAGTCAGGAATTGTGGTTTACCTTTTGTACGCGAACTGTGGCTTTAGTGGCGGTAATCGGGTATAAAAATGTTTACACACTATATTTTAGGGCGCCAACAAATTTTCCACATTGTATATGTGTAAGATATAGAATTATTATGAGCGGATAAATTAACTGTTTGGACTTAGAACGATAATTACATAGTCTCCTGGAAAGTTTCTCCTGGAAAGTGTCTCGTGAAATATCATTAACATTATATATTCTATCTCTCTAAATCTTCTACACTTTCATTGTCAACTGAAACTTTGTGTGATGTAAGAAAAAGAACTTTCAGAAAGCTCTTACTTATTTTGTAATCATTATTATATTACAATCGCCCTTCTTCTTGTTCTTCGTATTATTATTATTAATATTGTTGTTATTATTTAATTATAAAATCGAAGCAAACATCAGAGAGGGCATTAGGTGCTTAAGGAATCTTATTTCGTCCCTCTTTAAAGCCTTGTCTACATTAAAGTTCATGTAATGTCATAGAGAACAAATTGCCCATTCGTGAGCGTTTAAGGTTTTTAAAATCCCGGGTGTTTCCACGTACCTGCAAAATTCTTTGAAACAAACCGTTGGAAACCTTCTTCAACGAGAAAGGAACTATTTCAAGATCAGGACTGAATGAGGTAAATAAAGAAACCAGCAAACGTAAAATCAGATAAATCCAATGTGAAAATAAGTTTAAT
>JAGDQP010039530.1:0-17691 GCA_022664845.1 Lepisma saccharinum | reverse complement strand
TTTTTTTCATGAACACTTAGACAATCAAAATGTGAGCGCACTCTTTAGCAGCTCTTAAAAAGTTTAAGTCCATAAATTCAGCTATATGGCAACCTCGCAACAACATGAGAGACCACTGGGCGGGTTTTAATACAATGAGTGTATTAGTGCAGTTTGTAAAGTACTAATCTTTGTGAAGAAAATAATGTTTGTATATCTAGTCTTGATGTAGCGAAAAATATGTGAATAAAAGTAATTACAACTATTCTTTTGTTATTAGTGGCCGTAAAATAAATTACAATACAGTGATGTTGCTATGTAATCATTAGCGATTAAGTTTTTCTCATTAACACTTGGGACGTGAAATACTGTTTTTGAAACCTTTAATAAATTATATAACATGCTTTTTATACATTTAGAATTTAACAAAATAGTAGTCAATAGAAGATTAGCTCATAAATGCACGAAACACTGTAACTGAAACAAAAATCAGTTCTATATAACTTTACTTTGCTTTTATTTCAGTAAGAGTTGAGCTTGAAGGTTGTTTATCTGATGTCCTCGTGGTCGTGCGTGCTTGGTCAGGCTAATGTTTTCCCCCTTTTCGTCCATAAAGCTGGCAACGTGAGTTCGAATCCCGAAGCTTGCTCTTCTTTTCTCACAAAGCTCCGTCAGCTATGTTAGTATTGCATGGATGTATTAGTTTGATTCCTGTCAAATGCAAAGAAATCTGACAGCGATTACCATTCCTTTAATAAGGGTTAACCATTTCAAGGTTTAGTCTAATAATTATATAGACAGTTTAATAGTCATATCAAAATGTTTAGAAAAGAACAGATTTAATCGATGTCATATTCGGTGACGTCAAACTTGAGGTCAGTGACTCTCTATCTGCTTTACTGTAATGTAATCATTTGCATAAATTCGTAAAATGCAGAAGGCTAACCAAATGAAAAGGGTTTTCCAATTTTAAACACCAAATTAGAAACGGCTGGATAAATCGAGATCGCTGACCGCAAATTTGAAGTCAGTTTCTCTGTATCTGTTTTCGTTTAGGCACTAGCCTCCATTACAGATGGATGAATCAAAATTAAGAGTCCCCATATTTTAGGGTACTTTAAATGTTTCATTCTAAACGATAGCCTTGCAATTTGTTATCAATAACATAAATTGTATCCCCCCAGGGCATCTCTATTAAATCCGCCCATGCGCACAAGGTGTTTGTCCATCAGAAAGCGCACATGGCATGAGCAGGGATCGATCCAGCGCAGTGTTTCTCAACCTTTTTCATGCCGCAACCCCTTGTAAGGTGCCTTCTACCCGCCCCCCCGAAGCAATTTTACTGTTTGTAATAAGCAAATTTATTTAACGTTGTATTAAATAGCCTCCTGAAGGCTTCAACACACACACACACACACACACACACACACACACACACATATATATATATATATATATATATATATATATATACTGTTTATCATTTCGTGTTACTGAGAAACAGGCCTGTAAACACGAAAGTTCTAAAGTTATTTTCATGATTTTTCTTTACAGTTGCTTACACGACCCTAAGTTTTGATACTGAGAATAATGTTCCTAAACTACATTTTAATCCTCTTTTCGGGAATTCAAACTCAAAAGTGAATCTCGCTTATGGGGAAAACAATGTTAATTCAGAATACCACTTTTCCTTGTCTAATTTTGTTAATTAGTACCAACACATTAAGTAAGACACCGATTTCTGTCTACAAAATATTGTACCGTAGCATCGCTCAATCTCGATCTTGTTCACTTTTCAGTTTTTACTACCAAAATAAGGTTAATTTTTATTTGTAAAAGTATTTTCACCGTGTTAAAAGGGTTTTTGTGAACAATTGTAGCAAATTTCATGGAAATGTCTGGAAAACTTTCGCTTTTAGGTAAAGCTATCCCCTGTGCGATACACACGCTCCGTTAACAGCACATGGGGGATGTGGGGGTAGCGCTCCATATCTCGACCTACTGTACGAAGTGAGGTGGAGTGGTCAGTCCCACGCTCGACCGCCTTTACCTTTCAAGGTGCCCAGGAGTACCAAAACACTCTGGTACTCAGTTTGATACGAGGCTGAGTGCACCGCAGAGCGTCCGACATGGCAAGGATTGGTGCCTGACTTGTGACTGAAAATGTATCACAAAAATTGAACAGGATATTTTGAAACTGGTAAAATCAAATTAGGCTCAGATTGCGCGCTATCATGCTTATAATACAAACTGTCAAAAGTTAAAATTTGTGTTACGTTCAACTTGTCATATTGCACGAAGTGTATTAGAACTTTTAATTGAAGTTTTAACTTCTCAATTTGCTAACGACAATTTTCTTTTGGTGATGTTAGATTCGTTCAGGCTAATTCACGTTAAAATAAACGACAATAAGTGATCGTATTTTAATGTGGCAATACTTACCCTAAACTGGATTTGTTCCTAAAACTGCCATAATATATTCATTTCATAATTCGAAATGACAAAAAGGACACGCATACAAATGAGTTTACTTAGCACACAATACATACAGACAAAATGTAACACATAGACTCAGTGTTACAGTTTCCTCGCACTTGAACTTGGTTATTCATAGCTGTTAAGATCGTTGGGAAAATGGAGTAGGAGAAACGCGGGGGGCATTTCAGTACGGAAACAAACCAACATGGGTTCGAATCCTGTTAACGCTAAAGTTTTTTTTACAAAGCAATCATGAATAATCTAATCATTACTTTACTTCTCATACAAAATATGTATCCCACAGTGGGAGAATATTTCCGACTGTGGGATGAAGCACCTGAGTCACTAAAGAGAGAAAGACGATTTACGAATGTTAGTTGGAAAAGTCCAAATCAAGTCCCAGGGGGTTAAGAACACGTCATTGATCAGAAATATGCACTTTTCATTTTATTATCCTTAGAAAGGAACACTATAACATATGTTAGGCTCATTGTGACTGGAGATTCACCCGTGGAGTATCGCCAGCGTGCTGGACTTCTAATTTGAAAAACTGGGTTCGATTCTCCACCAGTCAGTTTCTTTTTCGCGTACACTGAAGTATTCAAACAGAGATTTACCTTCGGGTTGTGGAGAACAAAGCATCACTGGTCATAATCCGAGCAAACAGTGTGTGTGCTATTTGGCATAATGATAATCTAGTTTTCATGTTTTTCATTTGTCTTTCTCTCTTCCTCTCTTTCTTGATGTATTGTTATCGTGTCTTCGCTGCGTCTTTCTCTTCTTCTTCTCTCTATCTTTATTTTTAACTTACTTTACACAAACTCTCTCTTTTTGTGCGTGTTCCAGAGCCAATTCCGGGCCACTTTTGATCGCCCTTTCATAGGGCCTGACCCAAACATAAGTGACCCCGTAAACCGATTGACCCGGTCTGGAAAATCTATGAACTGAGAATTTCGGAGATTACAAAGTATTCCGAACCAGTATGTTTAATAAGCCTCACCGAATTTGCAAACTAGCCTCGCGCAAATAAAGGATGTGTGTTACACTTTTGACATTATCCTAGATGTGTCTCAAAACTCTGGAATTTCACTAGAATCATGAGTATTTAATCTGACCACAAAGTTTGCTCTCCATTGTGAAAGTGACTTAATGAATGTTTGAAGCACTCTTTATATATTGGAATAACCCTGAAAAAATATACAATCCAAAAGTTGCTTCTCTCTTGCTGTTAGATTTGATTTGTTGGAACTGAACTTTTTACTGTGGGAACTGAACTTAATATTTTAACTACGTTTAAATTCTAAATTTTATCTGTACTTCTTCTTCTTCTTCTTCTTCTATCTCCCCTTTTTTCTCTCTCTCTCTCTCTCTCTCATTTCTCTGCCTCTGTCTAACAGATATACCATCGGTTTCAATGTTTCATTGTATGTGTTAAAATTTCTCCCTCCATCAACTTATGTATATTGATTCGTCTCGCCTCTATTCTTTCATTTTATCGATACCAACATGTCTATTTTAAAAAACAAGACGTGCTCATGATGTTTGCTGATTTCAGTATGGGCGAGACGAAGGAAGGAGAAAGAGGGGGTCTGTTTACCAGACACGATTATGGGATAAGAAGGTGCACTTGGCCGGCATTCGTTGTCGCAATCTTTTTTATGCGCAGTGGTTAAACACTATGAAAACCGAAGTCAGGACAATCAGCCGCTGGTACTGAACCGAGGACCTCCGGAGAACAAAACGAACGTTTTACCAAGTAAGGTACTGCGCTCGGAACAGAGCATACTCGTTTCGATGTTTATCACATGCACGCACACACAATATCGTACGCACGCACACACAAAATAACGTAAATAACAACATAATAACAGAAATTATAAAGGATAAATATCGTGCCCTATTTTTCAGAACTGATAGAAACAGAAATTTTCTCTTGTCTTTCATGCATAACGTTAGTGTTCTATGGAATTCATTAAGAAAGAAATAAGAAAGAAACCATAGGTTTTAAGTTCATTTTTTATTCTCCATGTTCGGTAAGGATGTTTTCTATTGGACAATTTGAATTAAACTTTTCAATACACTTCAACTAGTGGCCCACCTAAAAAAAATGGTGTTAGGTTTCCTGTTTTGGTGTTTGAAATACGACTTGCTTACGTCTTTTATTATTTGCTACACACTACAAGAAACCATGAACATCTTTCCAGAACTCAGGACGTGTGATAATGTTTCCTCTTAAAGAAACGAAAATTCCAACCCTTGCTCGTTCACGCACACACTCTCAGAATCACGCACCGCCCACTCTACGTTAGTTGCTTCTCGTATTACCTTCTCAACAGTGAGCATTGCGACATACGCCAAAGATGAGCGCATAATCTATATTCATTATCCACCAGTGAATGAAAAAATATTGCTATGATTCTCTTACAAAAACAACAAATTCGTAATATTTCATCTCCCCTGTTACGAGTGAGGATTACAGATCCACACACTCTTCGGACAACTTTGCGACATACTCCAAAAATAATGCTCATAATGTACTAATTCACTTGCATTGAATAAAATTAATATTAATTATCTTAAAGAAAAGTAACGCATTATTCGCTTTTCACCTGGTCAACTTGTAGTTGCGGATGTCAGCCCATAGATAGTCTCCAACGAGTGTAAACTTTAGAACACACTTGTCCTATTCAACACCAAAACTTAGTTATTTCATGCGTCGACACCTGTAGTAAAAATCAGCTGGTTCGCACCGGTCTCAGTTGTTAAAGGTTTGGTCGGTTGTTAAATCAATCGAGTGAACTCTTCCATGCATTATACAACTAATGAACAGAAAACAACATTTAATTCGATTTCTAAGATAGACTAACTCAGATTCAGAAAGCCGCAAGAATCTGTACGGTACGTTAATAGTGAAATCAATTTCCAGCTAGAGCCAAAAAGACTATTTAAAAGTCTGATCTGAACTTGTGTTTAGCATCTCTGAAATAGAAACAAATATATATAGATGCATTCCAAATTTAAAGAACCTAAACTTTATGGAAGATTTAGCCTCCCTGACTGATAATTTGGTACTGTTCTCTTTGTCTCTTGGAAAACAAAGCAATATCATTATGAAACCTGACGACTGAACAGAATGTTCGCGAGGATTTTCTATGAAATTAGAAAAAGAATTAGTATTTCAAGATTGAGGAAATCAGAGTGTCAGAATGCAAAATTCTGAAATTTCGTATATTAGCCACATACAATATAATTGATATTTCAATCACAAAGACTATAGATTTGTGTTATCTTATTGTTTTAAGACTCGATTTTAAAAGAAGAATCACGAGAAATAACACTATGTTTCTAATGTTCAGAGCGTTTCTTCCAAATGTGCGGTTGAATTTCATGACACTCTATTTAAACTAATATATTAAAGCTTTCTTTTACATGTTATAGGTTTGTGTGTGGTTGGATGATTACTCTTATGTCTTGCATTGTTGTCATCCTGTCCTGCATGTATGGAAGAAGAAGGAGATTTAACAGAAGGGAACAAAGATGGAGCATTTGCGCAAGAAAATGTACGATATTACAAAAGAAATCATTAAAGAGATCAGCTCTTCTGCCATCCTCAGCTTATTTCACTTCGTTATGCATAATTGAAGGAATGCAAAAGCTTTTGTCATAGATTTAATCAGTGACCAAAATCTTTCAGAAATTGTAATTCTTTCTTCGGTTATGGAAACAATACATTAAAAATATATGCTTTTGGTGTTTCCAGAGCCAGCCAGCCAGAGTAATGACGTTCTTGAAAGAAGTGTCAAGCTGATTAGCTCATGAGTTCTATATGTTTGTTTGATGGCAGTTGAATAATTGTATATGATTGAATAGGGAGCAACTGTCGCATCCCTAGGGCAAGTCAATGAGTACCAAAAGTAATCTGAATATAATTGACGAGGTGGAGGAGGGAAGTTATTGCTTGTTCTTTTAGCGAGGAGAAGATGTTAGAATGAATCAGGGAGGCTGAGTTGGAATTAGTTCCTTCCATAAAAATAGATGTAATTGATTTGATTTTCTATTCATGTACTTTAAGACAGGTGATCTGTGTTGTAAGTAGGGATGTTATGTAGGATGAGGCATATGGTGAATATATCTAATAGGATGAGCGGTCCCAAGGTTGTGTAAAGTTGGGTAAGGTGAATGTTGCATGCGAGTCCAAAAGGATCGACACTGAAAATCAATAACATCAGCGAGCATTGGGAGTGATAGATCTTCATGGAGTTGCATTATTCTGGTGTCTCTGGTATGTCCGGTGATTATCCTCGCTGCTCTACTTTGCACTCGTTGAAGTTGTAGATGATGTGATTTCGCTGCATGTTGCCATACAGGTGCAGCATAGAGTAGAAGAGAGCGTATCTTCATTTAATATAAATTAAGTTTAGCTGATAGAGTGAGTTCTCTGCTTCTGAATAACGGATAGAGGGTTAGGAGTCGAGAAACTGCTTTGCTGGCAACAGTTTTAAGGTGGTTTTGGAAGATATCCTATCCTGATCTACGCCAAGATAACGTGCCTGTGTATAATATTGAAGTTCAGTACCAAAGAGTGTGAGAGGCTGTAAAAGATTGGTGTGACGTTTTCAAAAGTGAACAACAGCTGTTTTGTCGGCATTTAATTTTATCCTCCATTTGGTAGTCCATTCCTCAATGGAAGTGAGATGTCGTTGAGCGTATAGATGAGAGTAAAGATTTCTTGAGGAGGCAAAGATGGCAGTATAATCAGCAAAGGTGGCTAATGTAGTGTGTGGATGAGTAGGAATATCTGATGTATATAAATTGAATAGTAAAGGAGCCAATACCGATCCTTGTGGGATGCCAGCAGTGATGGGATGGATGGTAGATGAATATCCTTGATAATGAACAAAGAAGTTGCGATTTTGTAGATACGATTGAAGAAGTCGAATGTATTGGTGGTGGAAGTCCATAATACTGAGCTTATAAATACTATGCCATACTCTATCAAACGCCTTTGAGGTGTCCAAAAATATTCCAATAGTGTGACCACGATTATTAAATTGCAGGGTTATTTCTTCAACAACTCTCACTAGTTGGGCTGTAGTGTCATGTTGTGAACGGAAGCCAAATTGATGGGCAGGAAGTAAATTTCGAGCTTGTACATGTTGAATGAGGCGTGCATATAGTAGTTTTTCAAAAACTTTGCTTAATGTAGAAAGTAAGCTGATCGGTCTGTAGTTTCGCGGGTAGAGTAAGTCTTTGCCGGGTTTTGTAATAGTTACTACTTTCGCAAGCTTTCATTGTGATGGGTAATGGCTATGTTGTAGAATGGCATTAAATAATTTAGTAATCAAAACAAGCATTTTCCGTGGTAAGTGTTTTAAAGCTAACGGAGAAATTTTATCAGGTTCTGATGCTCGACGATTATGGAGTTTCTTGAAAACAGCTCGCACTTCTCGTGGAGTGATGAGAGTAGTTGGATCAAATGGTTGATTAAAAGAGTGAGAGTTTAAGTAGCGGTGAACTGCATTTATAGTGGCTTCATCATATGGGTCAGCATTAACCATAAATTGTGTCTCAAGGTGATCGGCGAGGGTTTCTGCTTTTTCACTGGAAGTGTACACAAGACCGTGAGTACCATGTAGAGGTCGATTTATAGTTTTAGGTGTCGTCTTGGTAAAGGATTTGGCTAACGTCCAAAATTCATGATTTGGTTCAGTAAAAGTCTGAAGTTTCATAGACCAATGCTATGCGTTGAAGTCTTAATTTAACTCGCCGAGAAAGAAAGTTCCAAAGATTTCTGTACTGAGGGTGTCTAGTGGTCTGCCATTATCGTCTCATCCATCTTTTGAGTGCGATTAATGCATGGGTTCTTAGCTGCTGAGGAGTGAGTTGCTGCGCTGTAGGTGAGTGATGACTAGAAGTGGTTGTAGTATGTAAAGCAGATTTAATAGTAGTGGTTATAGTGTCAACTGCTTGTTGAATATCATGCGATGAGCGCAAAGGAAGTCTTGTGTCAGTGGTTCGAGCAACGAGTTGAGTGTAGCGATCCCAGTCTGTAGTGTAGACTGGGGGTAACTGTCGATTTATAATTGAATGAAGCTTGTAAATGTCCATGATAACAGGAATATGGTCCGAATCTAGAGCTGAAATGGCATGTGGGCCATCTGTAACTGCAATGCCTTTGATAATTGCCATGTCTAAGACATCCGGCCTCCCCCCATTTTTGGGGAAATGAGTCGGTTCAGTACTCCTTGTGTCAGTGATTGTTTTATATTACGTGAGGTCACTTGGAAAAGCAGCCACAATTCACATGCTTTTTTTTATGAACTCTGCGAATATCGCGATCACACCATATAGGAAATTTGCATTTTTCTTATTTTCTTAAGCGGAGAATTCTTCCACTGAGATTGTGACCTACTTCTCGGAGATTCCTGACACCGTGGACACAAGGCGAAGTTGAAAATTATATCCAGAGATTCATAGTCGGAGCGGAATATTATTAGAAAACTTAAGGTCAAGGCATATTATCATAAACAATCCAGAATCAAAACCATGAACTCAGCACTTTTCTATCAAGAATTTGCTCGATTACGTAGGGAAATTAAGAAAGACATTAGAATTGCTTATAAGAGTTTTATAATTAATTCTGAAAATAATACCAACTCGAGCGAACTGTGGAATTTTATCAAAAATAAAAAGAGGCACCTACCGCCAAATGTATTAAAATTTGAAGGTCAGGATCTATCTAGGACTGATGAGATAGGGAATGCATTCGCTCAGTATTTTCAATCGGTATTTCTATCCTCCTCTCACACATATAATAATCTTAATGGTGATGCTGTTAGTAATAGAAATGATGAAATAGGGACACTGTGCATTGACCAAATTCAACTAAAGGAAGTTGAAAATGCTATCAGAAATTTAAAATCGAAAACGACAGTTGGTTCTGATGGCATACCCTCATATGTAGTTAAGGGATGTGTTGATATATTTAAATATCCACTATTGATAGCATTTAACTTATCCCTAAAAACATGTACTTTCCCCGACAAATGGAAATCTGCCCTGGTTTGTCCTATCCCAAAAATCTAATAATAGTAGAGACATTGATGACTTCAGGCCAATTGCAATATTACCAGCTTTTGCAAAAGTATTTGAACAGATCTTATACAAGAGAATTAGTAATCATATTCAACCAGTTATTTCAACTAAGCAGCAAGACTTTGTTTCTCAGAAATCCACGGTAACAAACTTAGCACTTGTTACGGACTACATAACAAATTCGATGGACGAAGGCAAGCAAGTTGATGTGATTTATATTGACTTTGAGAAAGCATTTGATAGGATCAATCACATTATATTACTGGAAAAATTAAATCACTATTACTTGTCACCCACTGTGATTAGGATCCTCTATTCGCACTTAACAAATCACAAGCAATCAGTTGTCTATAAAGAATACAAATCATATGAATATTCTGCACTCTCAGGAGTTAATCAAGGTTCGAACCTAGGACCTTTGTTATTCCTCTTATTTGTTAATGACCTTCCTGATTGTGTGCCTGATAATGAAAAATTGTTATTTGCAAATGACTTTAAAATATATACAAAAGTCAACTCTATCGGAGACTGCATAAGACTTCAGCAAAGCTTAGATAATATTGCAAACTGGTGTGCTATTAATCAATTTGGAGTCAACATAAGTAAATGTAAAGTACTATCATTTAATAGAAATAAAACCACTCATCAATTTGATTATTCCATTAATAAAATTGTACTAAACAGACCTACTGTAGTTAAGGATCTTGGTGTCAGTTTTGACTCGAAATTGACTTTTAACATACATGTTACAAATATAACAAATGAAGCCTTGCAGTTACTAGGATTCGTAATGAGGACGGGAAGAGAATTCAACAACATATCAACATTAAAAAAAAAATGCTATGCTTATGTTCGCTCCAAGGTAGAATATGCTTCTTCTATTTCGAATCCATATCAATTGAAACATTGCCAACAATTAGAGAAACTCCAATCAAAATTCCTTAAGTTCCTGACTTTTAAAGAAACTCGAATCCATCCTGCTTATGATAGTTACAATGCAGTCATTAAGAACTTTAATATTCAGAGCTTAGAACAAAGGCACAACATTGCTGATCTGTTATTTCTTCAAAAAATTGTTCAAAATAAGTTAGATTGTATCGATTTAGTTTCAACATTACAGCTTCGTGTCCCATCATCTAAAACTCGCGTTAATAATACTGGTCTCTTCCACTGTAAAAAGGCAAGAACCAATATCTTGATGAGGTCACCAATCTGGAGAATTCTTACAATATATAACAAATTATGTACAGTTCACAATAATCTGGACGTATGCTTTATGCCGCCTAGAGAATTTAGAGATGCAATTGTCAATAAACTCTGTACAACTACTTTGTAAAGCTCAACACTATAATTAGGCCATTGCCTGTTGTGTTGTCACTAAATAAATAAATATGTTGCGAGACGGGGTGATGTTCTGTAGAGGGATAGATACAAGCACATAGTTCAAATTACGGTTTTGGGTACATTGCTCATGGTGTATTATTCAAGGCTATGTGTACAATTGTCCATGAAAAAGATATCCTTCGCATCACTAGTGACCCCATGTTTGCTATTTGAGCATTTGATTGGCAAGATCGAAGAGCTAGCGTCGCCAGTAGGGAATCATGGCATTGTTCGAGTAAAGAACGTACACTGTTTTTCTTTGTATATAAAAGCATTCTATTTATATCTTACCAACTATCCTAATAATAGCTTGACATAAATAATTTCTGTCACGATTAAGATCGTCTGCACGTAGTCAAATGTTATTTTCAAGAAAGCAAATGTTTGTTCCATTCAAAAAACTCGTGTACTAGTGTCAGTACATAAACATACATTTATTTCCGAACAACCTTGTAATAATTTTATTTTATACATTTCTCTTCGTATAAATCTCACGAGCTACTTACATAATATCCTTGGAGAGTGTCCAGAAAGTGTTTGGCAGTGTTGCAGAGACAGGATACTTGATCAAAGCAAGAGGATAATGCTACATAAACGACAAATCTTAAATATATCGTAATTGATAGATTTTTCGCTAGATGGTGCCCAGACAGAAAATGTAAAATATGAATTTGAGACGAACTTGATGAAAACATATTTGCTTTATATCAGAAGTGAATGTAAAAGAAAAAGAAGCAAACCAAGAAGAAAATAAATATAACAGCAGTAGGTCTGGCAATTTCAAACTATCATCAAGTGCTTTATCGTACATAATTAAAATAGATACATCAATACATTTAAAGGAGTTTCATCAATTTCTACTGAACCGATTTTTATGAATATTTCTAATGTTTTTTTTGTATTTGTGTCTAGGTATAATATGAAACATATGCATTCCTTTCCTACTCATCAACTTTCAATACAAAATAATCAAAATTTTCTCCATATATATTTTTTTATTTGAGTTTCTTTTCGCAGATGATTTTTCCACTCGCGCAGCAATTTCTACTTAACCGAACTTCATGAACAGTTTTTAAAATGTTCCTATTTATGTCTAGATATTATCAACTATTCCGACCGCAGAGATATTCCGTACCACCGAGTTCTTAGTGTTGCCAAACAATTTTGGAATTCAATTGTTCAATCGCTTCCACACGCGATGTAACCGTACTAAAACTGGTTTATACGTTATTCGACAGTTGCCAACCTGTTCAAATGTTCAAGAATGTTTATTTATACCAACGTGTTGCCAACCAATTCCAAAAATCAATATTTCAAATTGCTTCCATGCCAATGGACAGACCAACACCCAACTTTGCAATTAGATACTGGGACAGATCAGAGAGGTCTCTAGGCGTCACAGTTATCAATGTTCCCAACCAATGTTTAGAAATCACTATTTTGAATTACGCCTATATTATTCAGCATGTCATCAACAAACATGGCATTTAGGTACTGGGATGAGAGACGTACTCCGGGCGCAACAGTTGGCAGTGTCGTCAACGACATTCAAGTCAATATTTCAAATTGCTTCTATTACATTCCACACAGCAGTATAAAAGTTGGCATTTAGATAGGGGGTGAGAACTAAGAGGTATCTCAGGCGTTTCACAAATCAATATTGCCAACCAATTTCAAGAATACATTAACTGAAATTACTTCCATATTATTGGATACATCCCCACGAAATCTGACAATTAAGTACTGGGATATAGTACAGAGGTACTCTGGGTCCAACATGCACCACAGTTATCAGTGTTCACAACCAAATTCAAGAATTTAATATTTTATATTGCTTCTTCATTATAGAGAGAATTACTACCAACTTGAAAATTTGGTACTTAGAGATATCAGAGAGGTAGTCCGGATCCCGCTGACGTTACCATACATACTTCATGGGCCTTATTTTCAACATTTATCAGTGTTGCCAACCATTTTCAAAACTACCATACTTCATATATCTTACATATTGTTGGACATATCTGCGCCAAACTTACAAGGGAGGGTCATTGAGATCACACCGAAACCCAGCTTCAAATTTCGTACACAAGTAGGTCAGCGAAAAGATATTACCTCACAAAAAATAGCTGCCATTTTGAAGTACAGGGTCTTTGAATAAAAGGGCAAAATTTGGACGCGGTCTATCTTATCAGTGCTTGTCAAAGTTCCGTGCTAAAAATCTCGGTTAGAATGGTTTTTTTGCTTTTTTTAAAAAAATTTGAACGAGAAAAGTTGCAGAAAATCGACAGAGCTATCGGATGAGCTAGACCATAAAAATGTGTGTGGCCCTGTTTGGGTCCTACGGGGCTCAACTTTGATTTTTAAATAGTAACCCCCCATCTTTTATTGCAGATTTTGCATTTACAGAATAAACAAAATCAGAATATGTCCTGCTCATATGTTCTGGGTCCTACAGGGCCGGAAAGCAGATAATGCTGACACGTGTTAAAAGTTCCGGAGCGGCTGAATATGTCAATTAGAATACATTTAAAAAATGAAAGAGACAAATGTTTCAGAAAATCAACAGTCGACGGTCTCTCAAAATAGCCACTTCTCGAATTTTCTTGTAATTTCGTAGAATCTATCAAAAATGGAGCCATATACCTGAGCTTTCTCTCTTTCTTATCACTCATGTAATGGCTGCTTATCAGTGTCAAACTTTCCCTATGGTAGCAGCATCATACGTTTACTCCTGCTGTTGTTTCACGGTATTGGCGCAGTGTCCGATTTGTTATAAATTCCGAAAGAAGATCCTAAAACTAGTGGATTCGGACAAATTTCAACCTACAACCTTTTTGGTGAAAATTGAAAGACTTTTATCCCTGATTGAGGTATAGTCGAAATCAATAACTGGGGATGCAATTCTCACGCACCGGCAAATCGAACATTGTATTGGCGTATATGGAAACTCGTACGATGTGGTACAAAATCAGTCATAAAAATTTCTTATTTTATTTTACTAAAGTATTTGGAATATGTTAGTATTGTCAAGCAGATCAAATTACTATCGCAGAGTATTTAATATACATAATTCATTAGGAATTATGAAAGTGAATAAAAGTAGTAGATGGTAAAACGTACACTCTACTATCGTGAGACATGCATTTCATAAGTAAACCTCCATGCAGAAAAGAAAACGCCTTCGAACGAGATATTTAACATTTCCAGAACTTTTAACCATTAATCTGCTTTCCGTCCCAGTAGGGCCCAGAACTCACATCCTACAGTTATGAGCAGGACATCATCTTATTTATTTTATTGACATATACAGAAACTGCAATAAAATCTTGGGACTCTAATTTCAAAAATCAAAGTTGTTACCACAAAGGGCCCCACACATTTTGATGGTCTAGCCCATTCAATAACTCTGTTGATTTTTGTAACTTGAGTCTCTTTTTTTAAAAAAAAGTATTGCAACTGAGAGAACTAGCGTTCCGAAACCATTAACACGTCTCACTATTGATGTAATTTCCGGCCCTGTAGGGCTCAGCACTCATATCCTACAGTTTTGAGCAGGACATATACTGATTTAGTTTTTTTTTCAGTAGAAACAGAATCTGCAATAAACGATGGGGGTTCCCATTTAATACATCAGAGTTTAGCCCCATGGGGCCCAAACAGTTTTAAAAGGAGTAAGGCAAGGAGATTCAATTTCTCCAAAACTGTTTTCAGCTGTCCTGGACAGTATTCCAAAATTTAAACTTGGATGAAGTTGCAATAACAATTAATGGCAAATATCTTGATCACCTACGATTCGCTGATGATATAGTCCTGTTTTCTTCAATTGCAGAAGAACTACAAACTAGAATAAAAGAGTTGATAAATGAGAGTTCGAAAATAGGACTTAAAATGAATTGAAGTAAAACAAAAGTAATGTACAATCAACATGCTGCAAAGAAGGAAATAAAGAATAACGGAGATACAATAGGCATATTTGATGAGTATGTTTACTTAGGGCAGCTGAAAACATCGAATGTCTAGTTGAGTGTTAAATAGATGATGTAAAATGGCGTGGAGTTCGTTTGGAAGACAACACTTCACTTTTAAAAGCATACTACCAAAGTGTCTGAAGCGTAAAGTTTATAACTAATGTGTCTTACCTGTGATGATTTACGGCTGTTAACGGTGTATATCAACCCCGCCATCTTGGTATGACCTTTCCATTGATTTACATGGGAATTGTTTTACTCATTTTATGACTCTCGGAAGTAGAATATTTAAGTTCTGCTTTCACAAAATTTGTCTTGGTGGCTATTTTGACTCTTGTATAGTTCTGGTTTGTGAAGCTTCTTCAAATATATAAATATAATGTATTATTAATAGTTTGCTATATAAATCACAATATGTTAACGGGAAATTATACTGTTCGTGTGTAAAATATTGCATTTCTAGAAAGTAGCATGAATAAAAGAGAACATGACGAGAAACTGGGCGAAAACAGAAGTTAAAAGTATAAGACGAGCGAAACAATTCCCATGTAAATCAATGAAAAGTGCGTACCAAGATGGCGGGGGTGATCTACATCGTTAAACTTGAACATTGAATGTGCAAACCACTCAAATATTAAGAGTCACACAAAGACAAAATGGAGATATGTATGCAAGGAATAACTAGAAGGGACAGGAAGGTAAATAAATGGATTCACGCACAAACAGATGTGGAGGATGTAACCATGACTGCGAAGAAGGTGAAGTGGATATGGGCCGGTCATATAGCTAGACGAACAGATGGAAGATGGCCGACAAGTGTACTTATTACCTTGGATTCCTAGAGAAAAGAAACTATCGGGACGACGTCCAAATGCAACATGGGTAGATTAAATCAACTGATTTTTCAGGAGCTACTTGGATGAGGATAGCAACAGACCGAGATATGTGGAAAGGAAAGGGGAAGTGGATAGAAAATGGCTGAATATGATGATGATATTTATTGAAATCTCAGTAAAGCGGACAGTCACGGTGAATTAAAAACGGTTCGCTATATAGAGGTGTCCGTCTGGCAGAGTCAATATTTTACGTAAATTAGCGAGCAATATCATTTGCAACTAAAGAGTATGCACTGATGGATGATACTGTATGCATATAATTAAAATCTTACTTACATATAAAGGCCTTAAAGTAAAAATTCAATTTTTACTTACATTACCAACCGCCGTCGAAACTATACTTTATGCTAAAAGCACAACTTAGAAATATATATATATATCATATTCAGCCGTTTTCTATCCACTGCTGGATGAAGGCCTCCCCCTTTTCTTTCCACATATCTCGGTCTGCTGATATCCTCATCCATGTAGCTCCTGAAAAACGCTTGATTTCATCTACCCATCTTACATTTGGACGTCGTCTCGGTCGTTTCTTTTCTCTAAGAATCCAATGTAGTACTTTTGTCGTCCACCTTCCATCTGTTCGTCTAGCTATGTGACCGGCCCATCTCCACTTCATCTTCTTCGCAGTCTTCATTACATCCTCTACCTTTGTTTCTGCGTGAATCCATTCATTTGTCTTCCTGTCCCTCCTGGTTATTCTTAGCATGCACCTCTCCATTGCTCTTTGTGTGACTCTCAATCTTTGAGTCGTTTGCGCATTCAATGTCCAAGTTTCGCAGCCGTACATCATTACAGATAAGACACATTGATTATAAACTTTACGCTTCAGACACATTGGAAGTTTGCTTTTGAAAATAAAGTGTAGTCTTCCAAAAGAACTCCACGCCATTTTACATCTTCTATTTATTTCATCAGTCAACTTTGCATTCGATGTTTTAAGCTGGCCTAGGTAAACATACTCATCAACTATGCCTATTGTCTCTCCGTTAATCTTCACTTCCTTCTTTGCAGCATGTTGGTTGTACATTACTTTTGTTTTACTTAAGTTCATTTTAAGGCCCATTTTCGAACTCTCGTTACTCAGTTCTTCCATTCTGGTTTGTAGTTCTTCTGCACTTGAAGCAAACAGGACTATATCATCAGCGAACCGTAAATGATGAAGATATTCGCCATTAATTTTAATTCCAACTTCATCCCAGTATAAATTCTGGAACACTCTCTCCAGGACCGCACAAAACAGTTTCGGAGAAATTGAATCTCCTTGCCTTACCCCTTTTCCAACTTTAATTTTTTTACTGTCTTGATGCAGCCTAATGACAGAGGTGGCAGCCGAGTAAATGTTTCGCAGTAACTTGATGTATGCACTTTCGATGCCTTGATGTTCAAGTGATTTAAGTACTGCTGACAAGGAGACCGAATCGAAAGCCTTTTCAAAATCTATGAATCCCAAACATAGTGGAAGTTCATATTCATTAGTCCTTTCCATAACTTCATTCAATGTTTGTATGTGGTCCATTGTGCTAAATCCACGACGAAATCCGGCTTGTTCCCTTCCCTGATTAAAATTCAAGTCTCGTTCAATACGATTCAAAATAACTTTGGTGAACATTTTGTATAGGACTGACAGTAAACTAATTGGTCTGTAGTTTTCTACGCGTTCTTTGTCCACTTTCTTGTACAACAAAATGATAACGGCATTGTTCCAGCTTCTGAGTATTTCTCTCTTCCTTAGGCACATCGAGAATAATTTAGCAACTTCCTCTTTCATGTGTTCACCTCCCCATTTAAACATCTTTGCTGTGAGTCCATCTTCTCCCGGTGATTTTCCGTTCTTCATCCCTCGAAGTACTTTATCCACTTCTTCTTTCATTACGTCTGGGACATCAACA